>JANAVB010006598.1:10697265-10919824 GCA_029216955.1 Iris pallida
AACGACAACAACAAGAAGGCCGTTATCCCAAAAATTATGGGTTGGCTGTCAGAATCTTTTCATCCTTCAATTCTGTTAAGGGCTGTCCTCTGTAACATTATCAAAACCATATCATTCTTTACATCGTCAATCCTAGTTCATGTATGCCTACCCCTATAACTACCAATTCCTTGAGCTAATACCTTATCGCTTCTAACCAATGCATGTATTCATCTATGTTGCACATGTCCAAACCATCTAAGACATCTCTTATCTTATCCTTAATTGGCTCCAACACCACCATTCCAGGAATAGTGGAATACACTCATCTTATCCTACCTTCCAATGTATTGCCACTCATTTATCGTAATATCACTAGAGCGTAATTACCACACGCTAAAAATGAATTTTGGATTGCTCTAATGCTCATGTTAGGTGGTCTCCTTAGCATTGATCATTTTTTGCTCATTATAATAGTATTCTCAGACCATTTTGGTTGTGCCTAAACTTTCCTAGAGAACTTAAGTCCATTTTTCTAGTGTAGTAGGCCAGATTCATATTGGCATTAGTTGAAGAAGACACTGGTTTGTAGGGCCAGGATAATTTTTGAAGTAACACGAATACTCTCAAAATCAGCAATACGAATACTCTCACCAACACGAATACTCTCAAAATCAGTGTCATGACAATCATGTATCGAACATGATACAAACACTCCAAAATACACTAAGACATGCCAAAACAATACAGCGTATGTGTCATAGTATATGTATTTAGGTACTAAAAAAGCATGCCTACGCTTGTGCCCAGGCAAGAAGCTTGGTACAAAGGGAGGTTGAGCCTTGCTTTAGCCTTGCTTTTTCTGAAAAAGTGCAACCTTATATAAGGGTCCAATAGCATTGTCGACCTGTCAGTTATCGGTGGATGTACCCGTTTGAGCGGCATTTGAACCACCTAAAGAGGAAGGTAAAAAACAAGGCTCGGATCGAGGGTTCTATTTGTGAAGCCTATATTCTCGATGAGATTACAAACTTCTGCTCGACATATTTCAAACCTCATGTTGGTACGAATAGAACGAGGGCTCTGAAAAATGACGACGGATATCAAGAATCTAATAATAGAATACTGAAAGTATTCAATGCGTCCAGAAAACCTTCGAAGAAAATAAAGAAGAGATATTTGAATGACGAAGAGCTAAGGGCTGCTCAGTTGTATATATTACTCAATTGCGACGAGGATGAAGTGGAGAAGCTAGAGGGGTAAGTAATTAATGATGAGTTTACGTCATCTCAATGTAATAGTATAAGCAAATATTATTGTACTAATCGGCGGTTGTTTCGTTGTTTTTCAGCACATATAATGATGAGTTGAGGTCGGTAGACCCTACCTAACAGACGAAGCATTAGAACAAAAAATGAGACGTCATTTTCCATCTTGGTTGAGCGAATATGTAAGCAGCTCGATAATTACTGGTATTTTATAATGCAACTGCGTAATAAATAACTTACTATCTCTTCTTTGGTATTCAGGTCGATCGTCTAATTTTACCCGAGATTGAATTAATTAGAAATCTTGCCAAGGGACCAATTATTGTCGTTAAAATATGGCCAAGTTACTGTGTGAATGGCTTTAGGTTCAAGTCGATAAATGCTCCGATCAGAGACAGCTTCCTGGATCTTGATTCCACGAAAAACAGTTGTTTGTGTATCAAATCTTCGAACTACAAAGACACCGAACCATAAAATAATTTCTTTGGCATCTTGTGAGATTAGTGGAGTTGACATATAATTATGGCAGAGAACCTGCAAAGATCGTGTTGTTCAACTGTGAAGGTTCGATCGGATTGAAAATCAAGGTTGAAAAATTGATAAGCATGGTATTGTGGATATAAAATACAAGCGTTGATATCAAGGCTACGAACCATTTGTCCTATCAACTCAGGCTCAGTTCGTGTACTTCAAAGCTTATCCGAGACGGGGAGCAACGAAGTCTGGCTGGTGGGCAGTATGCAAGACTAAAGCTAGAGATACTTTTGATGTTGACAAAAAAGCTTATCAGGAGGACGAGCTACCTCGTGTAACCAATATTATTGATGTGGACTCCATGAAAGTTGCGTATTACACGACTAATGTAGTAGATGTAGAATTATCCAAAGAGGAAGGCGAAACCGACGAAGTCGAAGATGAAAGTGAAGATGAGGAGGAAGTGGAAGATGAGGTAGAGGAAGACGAACAAGATGAATATGCTGAAGATGATTGAGAGAGATGTACTTTTATTTTTTTATTATGTAGAGTTGGTTATTATCTAATCTTGGTTACTATCTGAACTTAGATGTTTCTTGTAGAATATACTATTTGGACTTAGATGTTTCTTGTAGAATGTACTATCTAAACTTAAATGTTTCTTGTAGAATATACTATATGGACTTAGATGTTTCTTATAAAATGTATCATCATATGTTGTCTTGTTTATTATCTTATCTTTTTTGTACTTTCATATTTTTAGTCTCTATTATTTGTTATATCATCATATATTGTTATCAGGTATGACAAGTCGTCGTGGATCGTTCTGCATGTCCCGACGTGGGGGAGGACGGGGTTCTCCTTCGGTACCTCCTACTGGTACTGGCAGAGGACACGATTCTCCTTTCGTACCTCCTACTGGTACCGGCTCTGGATCCTCGTCGCCGAGTACACCTATGTATCGGACAGTACCTCCGCCTGCCACGATGCTACATGGCATATCTCCTGGGACGAGTAGTTCCAGGCCCGAGACTGCTCCCGAGTCTAGCGTTTCTCCTGTTGATACGACGATGGAGACAGATGAGCAGATGGAGGAGGCTGAGCCGTCGGCCGACCAGTATCAGGCAGATGATGCGTGCGCACCTCCGGAGGAGACGAGGACGGAGATCTGGGCCAACGGTACAAAGTAAGTATTTTGGTTTATCATTTTTTCTGTGTTTATTATAAATTAACTTTTCTCATGAATATAATATGTCTGTATAGATATTGTCTCCCGTCGTGTCATGATCCGTACCCAGTGTAAGAGCACGAGAAGTGGGTACGTCCAGCCTACGCCATAGTGTCGACGGTAGAACGCTGTTCTAGGTCACAGTCACAACTATAACAAAATGATATACTCTCTAAACAGAGGATAATCATAAGAGGATACAATCTCTATCACAAAACTAGAGGTAGATAATCAGTACAATAATATAGATATGAAATCCATAAGAGAAATACAACAAAAGGAAAAGTCTCGGTGTTACCAACACCATAAACAATATCTTAATACAATCTCAAATGTCTCATGAAGCTAGATAGTAAGTGTCACGCCCCGCTCCCGTAGGAGCGATCGTCCTCGCTAAGACGTGATGCCGCACGAGCCTAGAATGTGCTCGTGTAAGGCAGTTTCATAACGGTCGATTACAGCGGCTGCGACGGGGTCGTCGCACAGGAGTCCCAAGCAGAAACATTAAACATGCAGCAAAAATTTAGAAGCAATACACAAGTTATTCAAAAGTGCTCTTTATTGATTTTGAACAATAGGATTACAATAGGTCGCAAGGCCTTGATTACAAGTCTCTCAAGCTCACTTTTCTCTTATTTTACAAGTCACTCTGCTTTCTCTCATCTCTCGATACAATGCTTGAGCCAGCGGAAGCTTCGGAAGGCAATGTCCATACATTATGTCTCGTATAAGTCTTGAGTTCATGCGGCCGTACGCTTCGACTCGCCAAGGAACTCCGTGCCTCGACGCATCCAAGCGAGCTCCACGCCATGAGCTTCTACCTGTGCCTGCACATAAAAACTATGTGGGTGTCAGTATTCAACTGTATTGGAGGAGTGAGCTCCTCGCCCACCCATACAAAACTGACACGATCATTCAGTTTGTGCAGCTTAAATCCTTTTCGATTGTCTTTCTAGTCTTGCCTTAGGATCAGTTTTAAGACGTAGATGTCTGACCAAATCGATATGCCACGACATGGTCGTGCTATAATGCCAACATGCATTTCGATCGGGGTAGTACCTCATCGCTTATGTACTTGATCGTACTTGACCGAACTTCAACTCGGGACGGTAGAGTCGTGCCATGACATCTACTTGTCTATTCTAGTTTCCAATGACGTCAAGGAGACAACTTGTGTAGGTCGTGCCGCTAGACCTTGCTTAAACTTGTTCGTGCTTTAAGATTGAGGCCGTGCCTCGCAACTTATCAAGACTTATCCATGCTACCGCCTTGTGGCCTTCCTGTTCGACTCATAAACCAACTAAGACAAAACTTGTGAAACATAGTGTCGATTTTATGAACATCCCGACGCCAAGTATCCTGCCAAGCACGGTCCCTATGTTGCAGCCCAATCTTAGGCCCAAATATTATGTTACCGACTGGACATGTATTCAAGTTCTAGATTCAATCCATAGGCATATACGCGGTTTGCTACTATTCTGCCGACCCATCTATATGAGTGGTTACTAGCAATGTCAAGCTATCTTGGACTTACGGCTCGGGGATATCGGTCCGTCCCTCCGCGGGTAGCTAGCCCCGGAAGTGCCGAATCTCCCTTGCGATTATCCAGCATCCTACCTTGAGCCTCAACTCGCTTCCCCCGGGCCGACGTGATCCCGATGCCTCGACGATCATTCGAGAAGACTACATGTCACGACCCGATCCCAATATAGTGGATCTAGTCGGATCATGCCCAGCCTGCATCGTTGTGAGACGGCGACAGTAAGCTGTATCAAGCAGCGAAATACAACATGCAGAAACATCTAATGAAAATAAAATATTTTATTCAACTGGGAAAAGTCTGAAAATAAAACAAACAACAACAATATTCATTTTATTACAATAGATTTTGAAAATGAAAGTAAAGGAAAGTGCTAAGCCAACATTCTAGGGTTCAGGGGTTCCTGGTTCAGCCTCTGCGGGACCCAAGTCTGTCCCGTAGAAATTGCAGTAAGGCAGCTCCTCTTCGTTGCAGTCACCTAAAATGTTGGGTCTCCAGTCAGGAGAAAGCAAGAACATATTTCATCCACATCTAACAATTCTAAATTAATAATAAATGTAAAGTGCGATACAGTAATATGTATACTAACGGTTCGGCCGAAACGAATAGTATGCGGTACGGCTCAACCCACAGTGAGGTTGGGTTAGCGAAGCCGAGCAACGGGCGAGATTTGGCTTTGGTCACAGACGTTATACTACTCCTCCAAGCAATCCCCAAGCAATGAGTCAATGAGACAATAATCAACATGTCAAGATGGCCATCGATCCAACAATCCATCAACCTATGTGGAGTCCGAGAGGGATCCACGGTGAATCATTGTAACTATACTACATGTATCTAATTGATGCATACATTTAATTATCAAAATAAAATGCAGAAATGGAATAGATATGAAACTTGCCTCATAGTATTCCTTGACTTGGCAGCAGCCAGAAAGTGACTGCTAGGATTTATAGATCCGAACCTAAAAGATCATAACGCCAGTTTTAGTAACCAGAATTATGCCCTACATCTAAGGTACAAAACTAGGCCAAGTCTACAGGTTGGTGATCCTAGTTGGAAACCACTTGTACATAAAAATAGATTTTGTTACAAAACTGATATTAATATATAACCGTTTAAGTAAATATAGGTTTTGTCGCAAATAAATATTTATTAAAGAAAGAATACTTAAAAAATGTATTTCTTTGAAATTAATAATTTTGTAGGAAAAATAGATTTATCTAAATAATATTTGAAAGTAGAATTTATTTATCGAAATTAATTATTTAACAAAAAATGGTTTTCCTTAAAAATATATCTTTTAATCATTATCGTAAATAACATAGAAAATCACCCTTAATTATTAAAATAGCAATTAATGCATAAAATACATTTTCTTACCAAAATAATGGTCTTAAGCTATTACAAAAGGTTTCGGGTTTTATTACTAAATACCATTTACCAAAATAATCATTTTAACAAATAATTTGTTTTATAGAAATTAATTAGCTTTCTTTATTAATCTATTTACCGAAAACCTTTTTGAATTAAAAATATTTAAAAGAGAATTTATAATATATATATCATTATCTATTTGAAAATAATTTTATTATATATTTACTAACAAAACTTTTACTTAATGAATAATAAATCTAATCCGCTATTTATTAACTAATGCCTAGATAAAAATAAAGACTTTTATAAATAATCTACTAAATGATTTCTAGGTTTTTAGATATACATACAACCAAGTTTATAATCACAAAATTAAATAATCTAATTCATAAATTGATATTTAAATTAATTAAAGATTATGCAACCTAAACAAAGTTTTCTAAAAGGAATTTATTATCAACATAGCTAATATTAATCTACAGAAACTAATCTACATAAACTAATATTAATCTACAGAACCTTATCAAATATAACCTATTCTAAGGCCAGAAAGTCATATTGGGTTCTATGAACTACAACAGAAGGTGAAAGGGGAGAGGTTACCCAAGGCTTGCACGAAGGAGTACCGAGGGGAGGCCTCGGACTCGAAATAATGCCGGGATCGATGAGCACGGGTACATGCACGCACACGACGAATACGTGGCGACGGGACACGCGCACGGGAGACGACGGACGCCGGGCAGAGGGCATACGGAAGGCGCCAGGGACGGGCTTGGAAGGTTGGGATTGGGGTCTGGATTCGGAGAGGACGACGAGACGAACGCGATGGTGGTCTCGGATTTTGATTTGGTCTAGGGAGGAGGAAGTTATGGATTTGTTTGTGAAGGTTTTGGGTGAGAGAGAAAGGCTTCTGTGATGTTTCTGATCTATCTGAGAGTTTATACGTGAAGGAAGAAGAAAGGACGTTGTGGTCCGCGGGATGAGGGGATCTGAGAGAGAACCGGATGAGTGAAGGAATGGGCAAGTTAAGTTAAGTGGGTTGGGCTTGGGTAGCTAAGTTATTGGGCTAAAACAATAAAGGCTCACAAAACAAATATGACGCATGCAAATTAAATAATATAAATCATGGGCTTCACAACCTTTCCTCCTTAGAAAATTTCGTCCTCGAAATTTCAAGATGAGGGCCGGAGTACAATCATGCAATCATGCCTCAAAGCAGTCAGGGTATTCTTCCTCAACAGTCTTATGCCCAACTAGTCTAACTGTCTCATAGCAAATCCATCTAGTGCAATATCTTCATCAATCTTATCCACTATTCTTAAATAACATTCTTCCCTCCTTAGAAACACAGTCACTATGCACAATTATGGATTTCTTCTTTCATCCCTGAATTGTCAATTACCGTCATAATCTTAAAATTTTTTGTCTTCCCACCTTTTCTTACTAAATATATATAATATTTTCTGCTACATATTTTGTACTTCCTTCAGCTTGCTAATATATATGCAAAATTTAACTCTATGTCATACTACTACATGTGTTCCAATCATGTTTTTATACATCTTATTCATTCTTGACCAAAATATTATAATTTGGTACACTCCATCTTGTCGTAATACTCTAGTATCAAGCCTCAGTAACCCAATATCACATTTAAAATCCAACATCTCGCTTCTATACTCCAATTTGTCATGATTAGTAAAATTTTCATCATTCCTTGTTTATCTTTTGTACTCATATGTGATCACTCTGGAATTTATCTAGACGTCTATTTTCACCAACACGTATATATCTTGATTCTAAATCCTCATTTACCTATTTGATCTTGAATTCTCAATAAAATTTATTTATCTGTTTAAGCTCGAACCCTTCATCATTTTGACCTAACTTTTCTTTGTTATATATATATATATATTTTTTTTTTATATAACTTTTCTTTGTTGTATATATATATATATATATATATATATATATATATATATATATATATATATATATATATATATATATATATATATATATATATATATATATATATATATCTTATCCCATCTCCCAACCTTGTATTATTTACAATCCTTCTATCTCTGGTTTCTGATTTAAAATCTTTTGCACCATTCAATTCATACGGTTGCCATCCTTAATTAGTTACACCTTAAGTTCAGAATTTCTTGTTTCGGTCGTCCTTTATATATCCTCTGTGTCATCATGCATCTTCCTAAAGTGCATCTCCATGTTTATCATTTAACAACCTCTACTCTACAAGGTCAATTTGCTTAGTATTCACATCATTAATTATCCCTTCCTTGATTCAATCACAAGTGTTCATATTTATCTCATCTTTATCCCATAACTAATGTACTCTATAAATCTCTGTTATAGATCGTTCCAGATTTAAATTATCAGGCACAAACAGATTCGAGGCATGATCACTAGGTACAATAATAAAATATAGGCACGGTTAATTATCTAGATATGATCTGAGATAGGGTTGGAATATTATTGTGATCAAAAATTATTTTAGACACGAGTAAAATCTAGGTACGATTAAAATATAATCAAACAATCATAAAATAGGAAAAAAATTGCAAATCAAATTAGAATGGGGTAAAAGGATTTGTGACTTAGGAAAACAACAAGTTGTATGACAGTAGGACAGCAAAGGGTGATTAGCATAATTTAGCTATGATAGGAATATAATCGAATAAGATATTTCTGTTGAGGACTGAGTGATGATCGAAGAGGGTAGAAAGAGTATCGTATCACTATTTCAATGGTCAGCAGATAGAATATGCAGGAAAAATAACTTACAAGATAACCATCTTATTAATACCAATGTAAAAACCAATCTTAACTCACTAAACTAGCTGAACTCCCAGTATCTACAGAAAACCATGGCAGCTGCCAAGGTATTAAAACTAAATCTATTTGGAATCATAAATTACATATGTAACTCGTATGCCAAATGTATTTCAATTTCAAGTATTTCTCTCGATCAAATTATTTTACAGACATCAATTTTTAATTGTCAGCCATTCTTCCAAAATTGTCTACATCAAAGTCACAATATTCACTTGTCATAGTAAATCCTTAGAAAGTTGATTCATGATCTATATTCGAGAATTTCCAATTCTTGAAATCAATTGACCAAATTATAATCACTAATCAAATTTTTTATCTTAACCATGCACCTAACAATCGTTCTCATCTAAACACATTAGCAAAATATCACAAAATCTCAATCATTCTTACCACAACTAATATGAGTCTCCAATGTTTGGTAGAAATTACAAACCCAATTGCTTCTTTCCAAAGTTGCATGCCAATAGTCTTATCTCAATTCCTCACTGCTTATTCCTTCCCTAGAACCGATCATTCCATTGCTTGTGATATTCCTTCCATGGTTATATTTGTCCCTTCTGGGTACAGTAGTCATCTAATCATAAAAGTTAATTTCCGTCAAGTTTTCCTTTACTTGATACTCATATTCTCATGTTTATATATTATCCAAATTCACTTCCTCCATGGGAGAATCTTACCAAATTTTAGACTTTTCTCGCTAACTCTACCTACGTCTTTCTCTATCTTCCATACTCTTCTTTAATTTTAAAATTCAAAGTCGTCAAATACCTTCATTTGTTTGAATGAGGTTTAGGCACTAGTGAGCACTACTAACGGTTCTAACTCAATAAGCCACAAGTTAACATATACTACTATCTCAAGACTAGCTTACTCAAGTTATTCTTCTACCTTTCTACCCTTTAGCTAACTAATATTGATCCCAAAGATGTTCTTACTAGAAATGAGATAGGTAACAATCTACGTTTCTTTCGCATATAGCTATACACTATATACATATAGTCATCCATAAGATGTATATCAACTATTTAATATATAAAGCTATCTACAACTATCTATAACTTCCAAACTATATAACAAAATATATGCAACGTACTAAAGTTGAACCAGGAAAAAGATTGGGCCAATAGGTGTTGGAAAACAGTCCTAGAAAATCAAGTGGAATTCCTATATAAATCCTATAGAAATAATTTCTGAAAATTTAAACTAATCTCTAAGATTCCAAATAATCCAAATTTTTAAACAAATCAAGACAACTCTAGTAAAGTTATCAATGACGATAAGAGGCCAAACATGATATATTTATAACATGGATGTAGTCTCGATAGTATCCGAAAATCATACATACCTAAAATCACTTTGCCTAAATTTTATGCCCCGCCAGTATGCATCTGGCTGCAGTGAACCATTGGCTCCATGACTCAAATAATGATAGATCACCGAATCTTCTTTCAATTTTATCCTTTTCCTGGCTGAACAACATAGGAGACAAACATGATGCATTTAGGACATAGTCTCAAGAATATCTGGAAACCTATGAACACCTGAAATCACTTTCACTTAGAGTCTATGTCTCGCCAGTGCGCATCTGGCTACTGTAGGAGCGTAAAAAGTGCTTCACAGAAAGAGCCAAAGTGATAGATCATTCTACTCAAAGTTGATCTACTTTACACCACAGGGAGGCTACTATCTTTACGCCCAAGACAAGGCTAATCGATTTTTACGCCTAAAGCAGGTTGATCACTTTACTCTCGGGTCAACACCTATCATTTTACGCCCAGGACAAGCTAGCCACTTCTACGCAGGACAAAGCTGTCAAGTCTTGCATTTAATGCAAACTCTGATATGAAGATATTAATGATGGCATATATCACAAAATTCAAAAGGATTTGTTTTATACAGAGACCAATGTTGTCGTTTAGTATGTGGATTGAGCTAATTTACGCTCACACTATGGCTTCTTTTACGTACGAGGACTATACGAGCTTTTACGCTCAACAGTTGACGTGTGCGTAAAGTCTATTTGAGCTATTTTTACGCTCAAGGTTATTTAACAACCACTTTACGCGGGAAGTCTACGTCAAAGGTACTTTACGCTCAATCTATTGCTTTACGCTCAGAGTACATTGAGGCTATTTTTACGCCCTGTTCTTTCTGATCAATTTGGAACGTGGTTTGCCTACATGGCTTTTATGCCACACATCCCGAAGAACGTGTGTATGTGCATCCTATTCTTACTGAATTGATGGGACACGTGTCAACGTATACAGAGGATGACTTTGATCGTGGGTGGCAGTTGTTAGCGTAAAGGCAGAACTTTTGCTGAGTTTTTACGCACCAGAGCCCAAGTCTATAAATAGACTTATTTTTCTCATGACACACAGAGAGACATGAGAGAATACAAAGATCAGAACTTCGAGATTTTGATTCTCCAGAGCATTCTTCTATAACTTTTCTTTCAGAACAGAGTGAAGCAAAGCAGGAAAGCATTCGGCCTCGCCATCAGTACCCAAGTGCGTCGATACCTTTCTGGTGACTTAGTTCTTCCAAGTTGTCCTACTTCAAGCAGTGATCTTCATCATCATCATATGGTCCAAGGAACAAAGTGATCATTTACAGATCAGACTTCCATAGCAATACTTTCCCAGAATCAAATTTGTACTTCTTGTACTTTTTCTCGTTTTATTTTCAAAAGCCAACTTTTATTTGGCATTTTGTTAAGTGAAACAAAATGGCGACTCGGCTGGGGACGACCTTCTCCTCTAACGAGGAGGCGATTGCTCAATATGATGATGTTTCGATCGGTTCGACCAAGAAGACTCTGGTTGTGCACTTCGACCAGACTGCCTATGAAGAAATGCTCCGAACTGGGGGTGGTTCTCGCCACTCCAATGTTCAAAAGTCTCGCAAAGCACGAAAAGTTTGGATTCCCAAATCCAAAGTGGTTTCTGATCTCTCTGTTGCTTCTGATGACAAGGGAATTCTTTCCACTCCTGTCGTAGGGGCTCCCGTTCGTAACGAGGCAGTCCTTACTTCAGAGTTGCACTCAAAGTGTGACGATTTATCTCCCATTTGTAACAGTGAAGATAATCAGGTTTCATGCCCACTGTGTAAGAATCAAGTTTTATGCTCAGTGGATAAGAACCAAATTTTATGCTCGATACATAAGAATGAATCTCCCAGTCGTAATTGGGCAGACTATAAAGTTTATGCTTCTGAGTGTAAGAATCAGTCTCCCGTCGGTGACGTGGTAGGCCCAAATAAATTACGCTCCTCGCGTAAAGCAAAATCTTCCGTCTGTGACGTGGTAGATAATCAATTTTTACGCTCCACGCGTAAAGGTAAGTCTCCTGTCTTTGACAGTGTAGATAAAATTCATAACGATATTTGCACATCTAATGTGAATGTACCTAAACGTGTGCAGCGTAAAAATGTCGTTGGTAAAGCTTCTGTCCTACACCAACAACCTTCTTATACTGCTTTACGCAAAGTACCAAACTTATAAATTACACGCCATAAAAATGGAGTCCTTCGTGCTAAATCTCAAGATTTATGCACACAACTCCAAATGCGTAAAAATGTACAATTTAGTTCTGCGAATGCAGCCAGTAATCTTCTTTATACACAAGGGACTAAACGTTTTTTTTACCCCAAATGTAATAAAGAAGAATACTCCATCTGTTCCTTCTGATTTACGTGAATTGCTAATGCAAAAATGTAAGAACAGACAATCTCCGATAATATTCCCCCAAGAAAAACATTATTGTGAATATCACCAGGTTGTGATCAACTGTTGTTGTTCGGCTTCAAAACGGTCAGTTTTTGATCGTTTAAGTTTTAACTTGCCTCAACATCAAGCTAAAGACCAAGAACATGAGCTGTCATATGTGTCAGTCAACATGGCATCTCATACTAACAGAGGACGACATCCAAGACGGAATATGTCCCAAACCCCAGGTCGACAACAGTTCAACAGGCTTCTTGATTCCTTTGAAGGAGTATATCAGAATACTCGATCAAGAAGACAAAGACAATTGCAGACTTCTGATTCAGAAGCTGGGGGTACTCAATCTTTTGAGTCTGATACCGATAGTGTGGATTCATACTTCTATACTAATCCCTCTATATCTTCAAGAGAGGTTGAATCCTACGCTGTTGGAGATGAACCAGAGACGTCATCTGTTAATACGGAACAACATCCTACTGCCGTGGAGCAATCATTGAAAGACATGCTTAACATGGTGCAAAGCATGCATCGGATAATTTTGAATCAGCAAACTGCTCAACCTACAGTAATAACTCCTGTACCAGTAGCAGCACAAACTCAAGATAGTCAAGGGGTTGATATACCTTTGAATATTCAAGAGCCTGCTGTTAATCAAAATTCTGCATCTCCAGATCCCATCATTCCAGAAGATGTACCACCTCCAGTGGGGGTTACGGTACATCCAACGACTATTCAATCAAATGTGCTCCCTCAAACCAGTGAAGCCATTCAAGCAGCGCGTGAACTCAAAGCACAGTTTGAAGTTTTGAGGCACAAAAATCAGCTCCAGAGGTTAGGGATTAAGCAACCTTATCCTCCTCATTGGAATGATGTGCCCTTTCCACCAAAGTTTAAGCCACAATCCATGGTTTTATTCGATAGAAAAGCATCTCCCAGTCAATATATCAATTACTTTGATATTATGACAGTACACTTGCAGAAAAATGATGCTCTTCTCACTCGAGTGTTCATCGGGTGCCTGACGGGTTCAGCTTACGACTGGTATCGTAGCTTACCCGATAACTCTATTTTGTCTTTTGACGAATTCAAGGCAATGTTTCTCTCCCGCTTCTATGAAGGAGGTATGGACATGAACATGTCCTCCTTGATAGAAATCAAACAAAAAGAGAAAAAAGATACTCGGACGTTCGTTGAACGTTTCCGACAGGCTACTCTAAAGATGCCTCCTGGTATGCCAGATTCAGCGTTGATTGATACATGCAAGATGAATCTGCGACCATCTATTACTGTCTTCACAGGTTCCCAATTCACAGATTGGGCTTCGTTTATCATAGCAGCAGTTTCTGTCGAGACCAATGGTAGGTTGGCTCATGAACACGGGATGATTTTCGCTTCAGAAGATAAAGGGAAGAAAAGTAATCCTGGTAATAATCCTGGCAATCGTAATGTGAAAGGAAAAGATACTCTTATGGTCAATCTTTCCAAGAACAAAACGACACCAAATAATCAGGAATCTTCCAGGCCAAAGGAAGAATACTCTTTTGACGAAAGTGATATCCCAGAGATATTTCAATGTCTGGTGAAAAGTGGTAAACTTCAGATTCCAGAGCCAAAAAGGCCTAATGAGGTGAATCTGACTGACAATCCCAAATATTGTATCTATCATAGATACATTAATCATCCTACCAGTGCTTGCTATGTCTTGAAAAAGAAGATTCAAGAGCTGATAAATGGTGGCGCTATCGCTTTAACCAATGATGACCATACGGTTACGACCAATATGGTTTCTCTTCAGTTCGGGGATTTTCCTCCACAGTAAGTCCCAGATGGAATTATCCCAATTCCGAAGGCGACGATGAAGATCGTGAATATCCCGCCTGCCAGGGAAGAAAATACAGGATTGCTGTCGCTCACATTGAAGAATAGTAAAATCATGTGGGTACATCCTGACTTAGTACCTGAGTTGGAAAATGAAGGTAAAACTTTAAAATCCAAGAAAGGTAAGAAAGTCAAAACCTGCAACATGATTTCTCATGTTATTCTAAATCCTGATGACTTGGATCATCTATGGGATGGCCTTCCTCTAGAAGATAGACTGAAAGGACTAAACATCTGTCTTCCAAGTCTAGCTCCTCCTACCAAGCTCAAGCTTACTCATCAGCAGTGGCTAGCCATGAATAGTGTTCCTTTATACCGGGCACAACAAGTTTTTGCTGCTTATGAAAAAGCTCCAACATGGATTTCTCTTCGTATCCCGAATCCTTCTCCTTCCTTAACTACAGAGACGTCTATGCTTCATTCTCCTGTAGTTACAGAGGTTTCTTCCTCTTCCTGTACTGAAACACCTGTCTAAAGTTTACTGCCTATCCACTTGTATAGTCAGCAATCTGTCCTTCTCATGAGAAAGATGGGTTACAACTTTCAAAAGGCAGAAGGTTTGAATTATGATAAAGGAATACGTCTTCCTTTACAAATTCAAAATCAGAATTCTAATGCTGGATTGGGTTTTGAAGTTCCTCGTAACAACCCTCACAAGAAGAAGGCTAAGGGAAGAAAGACTAAATCCTGTAATATGGTACTTTCTTCTCCTGAGTCTGAAGAAGAAACTTTTGCTGGTATAAGATCTGGAAAAGAGTACCACAAAGACTATGAGGGATCCTCCAAAGAAGAAGAAGATGTAGTGGAAACTCTACCAGTTCAACCTTCTCCTGTTCCTGCTAAATCGTCTGTGGTTGAAAAGGGGAAACAGAAGGCAGTACACTTTGATATCCCATTGAATTCTGCTTCCAATCAGGGGGTGGTGATGAAGCCTTACAAGTTTGACATTCTAGCTTAGTTAGCCAATACTCCGGCTAGACTATCTATATTTGAACTGCTTTGCCTTTCTAGAGAAAGCAGAGAGACTTTGAGCGAAGCTTTATTTCAAGCAGATTCATGCTTGGCTCAACTCAAGACTCCTGATAATATACCAGTGTCATGTCCGCAATGTCATAGTGTGATGGAAGCAATTCCCAACAACACCTTTACACAAGAGGATATGCTATTGAAACACAACAAGCATGATAGGCCTCTGTGCTATACTGGATATATCGGATCTACTGAAATTGACAGGATTTACATTGATCCTGGGTCTTCAATTAGTATAATTCTTCAGAGTATGCTAAGACCCCTGAGGATTCCTACTAGTGAGCTAACTTACACTAGTACTACGATAGTCGGTTTTAACTCTGGCAAGAGCAAACCACTGGGGAAGATTCGTCTGCAGATTCAGATTGGTGATCTTCGAACTATGGTAACTTTCTATGTTATCAACTCGGACGTATCCTACAATATTCTTCTTGGAAGACCGTGGATTCATGAGCACAATATTGTGCCTTCAACTCTTCACCAATGTTTCAAGTACGTGGACTCCCAAGGAGTTGTGAAAACTGAGTTTGCTGATATTAATCCGTTCAAGGGTGTCGAAGCCTACTTCTCTGATTCAAGGCTTTATAAACAAGAGCATGTGAAAGAGATATCAGACATGGCTGAAGATCAATCATCATCTGAGGATCAGTCTATTAATGAAGATCCGCCAGAGGAGCAACCTTTGAAGATCATAGTCAAGGGACGAATCCAATCCCAACCTGTCAATGATCAACCTTTGATAATCAAGGTTAAAGGAAGAACTCAAACTTTATCTAAGGAATCAATAAATATTCCTGTTAAGAGCCAAGTTCAACCTTTTATGATCAAGGTCAAAGGGCGTACTTCTTGTACGAATGATCCAGAATCACCATTGATTGTCAATCTTGGCAAATCTACGCAGAAGACGGATGATGGTCCACTGTTGATTAATCCGAAGCGTAGCAATCAGATTGTAAATGATGTAAATATTGATCATTCTGTACTTTTTGATATCAATAAAGATTTCCTGTTCGAGTATATGGCTGTCAAGTTTATTGAGAGAATGACTTTATCTTCTGATAATCAAAGTCGTCAATATAAAGACAACATAAAACCGGAAGAAACTTTATACATTGATCATAAGGAGAATTCTTTTCCTCCTCATATCGATGTCGGATCTTATGCTCAAAAGTTCTTGACATCTTCTCCCTATCTGCTTCCTGTAGCCGCTTCATCACAAGCTTGCGTAACTTTCAGACGTCATGAAGAATTCTATTTCGTGGTCCCGTCTGATAAGAAAAACAAACGCCAAATTATGTTTGGCCTGGCTAGAAATATCCCTGTTACTCAGACAGATAATCTGAAGGATAAAGATAAAGGAAGAATCTGAATTGACAAATATAGTCAACAATCTATCAAGATTATCCAGAATATGGGATATGATTTGAAGACTATGCAAGGTCTTAATCAAGGCAAGGGTAGACGACTACCATTATGCGGTGATCCGTTTTACCAGAAGACTCGTCATGGGTTGGGATATGATCCGTTCCACATGTTTAATGACGATATACAAGAAGAATTCTCTTCTAGCTCTTCGCAATCATCAGATTCGGAAGAAATTATATTCATCGAATCCGATATGTCTCATTCCTCATATTGTGAATCTGGGCAAATATTCTCAGTCAATATGGTTCAAGCCGATGATGAATCAGAACCATTTGAGAATGATCCTTGAGGATGATATTCTCTTTCTTAAAAGATATATTAATTCATTCATTCTTTTATCAATAATGGAGTATATCTTCAATGACACCTGTCTTCTTATTCTCCAGCTACCAAGGTTTGGTTAAGCTGATTACTCATCTCTTTCTTTTATCTTACCAGTTGGTATATGAATTTAGATTTGTTATTTATCATGTTATCAAGACCTCTGAATAAATGTCAAATCTAATTGCTTTTCTATCATGAGTTCTTACATGCTATCACGTCCATATTACCTCTGATAATATTGTATACTCGCAAACAGAAATTAATCTTCTATCTTATCAGTCGATTAATTGGATTTATTATTTATTATGTTCTCAAGACCTCTGGATGAATATTAAAACCTACTTGTTTTTCCTATCTATCATGTCCATTTGACCTCTGCATAGATATTAATCTACTTTTCTATGAGTTCTTACATACTATCACGTCCATATTACCTCTGATAGTATTGTATACTCTAAAAACAGAAAACAAGATTTTATTATCTATCATGTCTATATTACCTCTGGACAGATATAATGCATTGAGTTTAAAAGACTTGTCATGTTCCTATAACCTCTGATAAGTATTTTCTATCTCATACCTATTGTTCCAAATAAATGATAGGATCACAAAATATATATTTCATTCATCTTGGAAATATTGCAAAATGGATAAAAGAAAAGATTACAAGGAGCTCTTTCAAGGTGGAGCAGAAATGTCTTGAAGTAACTTCTGTAGCTCTTCTAGCCGCTTACCATGAGAGCTCATGACTTTCTTGGTAGCCTCAGTACGTCGAGCCTTAGGGGTGCAAATACAAGAAAGTTTGGCGAAGGAAGTTATCAGACCCTCTTTGGCTTCATCAAGGGTCCTGATAGTCGATTCAGCTCCAAAGGCTTTCTCTTCTAAAATCGAGCTCTCGGTGAGGTGCAGATTTCGATCTTCGATCATCTTCTCCCTTTCAGCCTTCAAGCGAGCTAATTCAGCCTCGACTGTACGGATTTCATCATTTTTGTTCTGAATATCTATGTTCAGAGCATCATAAGCTATTCTGTGACCATGTAAGGCAGGCTTTATTCCAGCCAAAAAAGCCCTCTCTTTGGCAACCTTCAGACTATGTTCATAGAGAGATTCATTATAGATGGACTCCCGAGCAAGATAATCAGATGTTAAGGCATCATATTCTTCCTCGATGAGACTTTCAACAGTCTTACTAGACAGATTAAGATATTCTCTGGTTGGCTGTTCAAGGTCCTCCACAATTTTCTCCAATGCGGCAGCTCTCTCAGTATCGTTGAACAAAGCAACGTTCTTGATGGTCGAAGCCATTGCCGTCTTCAGAGTCTCATAATTGAGGCCCTTATTTAGGACCATTGTTATCAAGGTTGCCAGGCTCTTATAAAAGGTGTCAGTATAAATCTCAACGAGGAGATCCATTTCTGTGCTGGAACTTGGCGTGGCAACAATATCTAACAAATTTCTTTCTCGGAGATCGGGAACAGATGTTGGTGGTGCAATAGTAGGATGAGACGAAGTCGTGGTTGCTACTACCGTTATAGCCAATTGATCCCTAGAAGCTTCAGGGATTATATCTCCAACATCTATAGCTACAATCGGTGTAACAACAGACGGGGGTGGAGCTGGTGACGTTACTACTGTTATCTGGTTCCCAGGGACCTCAGCAGCAACGTCTTCAATATTTGTCACTCCAGCCGTTTCTGGAGTTCTGGCGGTGGTAATGTTGGTGGATGTGGTGACAACTACAAGAGCTGGTTCAGATTCTGGCATTGGCTTGTCAGAAACTGGTACTGGATCAGTGACGACAGTAGAGGATGTTATTATTTCCTCAGTTTCTGTTGGAAGTTCAAGCATGCCTCCAACATCTTCTTCAATTGATTGCTCCACAGGATTTTCCACTGTTTCAGTTGTGGTGAAACTTTCTACAGCTGATTCTTTGTTCAAGTCTGGGTCTCCTCCAGTAGTCCCATCATCACCTACAGTGGGGTCAACTCTAGTCTTTTCTTTGTGCTGGTCCTCAGCAAGAGAAGACAATTCAGATTGTGCTTATTGTGCCTCAAGTGATGGAGGATGTTCTTCTTGAGGCTCCATCTCAGGTTTTTGCACTCCCTCCTCTTTAGCATCTACGTCTACTGAAGAAGAAGCTTCCTCTTTAGACTTCTCATTTTCTTCATAGATTTCTTCTTCTTGAGGAGGAGGAGCTACAGGCTTTGGTGTAATTATGACATCTGTAAAACGAACAAAAATAAATTAGTATACAAAATCATGATATATAATTCCGTATAGATTTTGTATAATACTTAGAATATGTGCATTTCTTTCGAGATATGTATCATAATCACCATCCCAGTCATCATCCTCAAAGTCAAGAGCCGGTTCGTCTGATGGAATGCGGTCTTGATCAGCGGTGGATACAGTAGTAGCACCCTCTATAACTTGTGCCTTGGTTGGCAAAGATAAATGGAGTGAGGTGCTAAGACGTCCTGGAGATAAAAGTGTTACGGCTCCTGATCCAACTACCGATGGATGGGCTGAAGATCCTTCTCCCTGATGGACGAAAGAAGAACCGACCAGATGACCCTCTTCAATCAAAGTATCATCTTCCGGAGTATGGGCTCTTGGTTTGGAAGGCCCTTTTGTGGTAGACTTCTTCTTCTTTTCCGGAGTTTTCGTTGGAGATGTGATGGCTGCACTTTGTTTTCTTTTTCGACCCTTGCCAATGACGATAGGCTCTGCAGCAGGTTCCCCAATTCCTGTAGGGATAACCTCCAGAAAGGGATCTGCAATGCTAGTATTGTCAGGGACTTCTGCTGGTATCCTGACCGGCTCCTCAATATTTCCCTCTTTAGGCCACCTTAGACTATCTCTCATATTGTAGCCATGAGTAAAAGAATGAATTGAAGCATAAAAGTGAGCATACGTATGGAGTATACGTAGTTCTGTAGTGCTGGTGGCGGTCGAAATTCTAAATTTAGCACCAGTCCGAGCAGCACCGAAATATCTCCAACCCCTAGCTCCGTCAAGTAGTTTCCCATAGTGACGGAAACTAGTCGAAGGATTACCAACATGAAGTTGGTCGTACCCAAATTGGCGAGCGAACCTACTGGGTCAGTATGGTTCAAATGCACAGTTATCTTCATTTCTGTACATCAGATGAGAGGGTCTGATGCACTGAAGCCAGCTAAAGACTGATCGTGGCAATACAACTCTTCCTTCGACTTTATCTTCAAACTGAACGCCAAAGCAATCTGCTGGAACTTGTGGTCGGGTACAGAAGAAATTCCAACCATAAGAATAGTTCAGAACTGCTCGGGTGTCCGACATAGTTGTAGCTGTCCATGTAGCTTTACTAAATTTTTGACGGAAGACTTCTTCATTATCTCCCGGGCCTGGTGGCAACAGGTTGCAGTTGTGGTGCAATAACCAGCCCATCAGATAAGTATAAGGCATCTCTATCCTGGGGAAAGCACTCCGATGAGGAGCATTGTTGATTATCTCCTCACCAAAAGTTCTTAAACCTGCGTTTACTCGGCACATCATGGCCGATAGCAGATTAATTCTGACTTTAAAAACCAAGCGTACTGCTGGCCATAGTACGCTACGATGGATTCTGTCAACAGTACCAATGCCCGGCACAACCCATCTTCTCAACCATAAAGAAAGAAAGCGTGCCAATAAAGCTCTCCTGGAGATTTTCTGACTACCGTATCTAAGGAAGCTCAAGGCTTCAGTTCCGGCAGAAAATTCCCCAGTCTTTGTAGACAGATATTTATTCGAGAATTTGTAGATAATCATCATATCCCGGATTTTGTTAGAGGGGATCGTCGAATCTATGTTGATTACCGGAGCTTTGTTTTCTTGAAACCTTTCTTTGTCTTCCTTGGATATCTTATCTTTATGGAAGAAGAGATAAGTCGTCCACTTGTTGATATACGCCAAATGAGATGTACTTTCATGCATTGTAGTACAAATCAGGTAGTGACACATCAGTTCTTCGTATACCTCGATCAGCTGAGGGTTAACTTCTCTGATTTCAGCAAGCTCCCTATTGGAGGGAACGTATTCTTCATATGGGGCTTCCCCCATTGGCAGCTTCGAGATAAACTGCATCTCATGAAGGGTAAGACCCATTTCGCCTTTCGGGGTGGTAAAAGTTCCAGTTGAACTCATATATATCTCCATCAAGGCCAGAAATAAGTTTCCGTTCGGGGGAATACCCTGACTGGTGGAAGCTACCGCTTCATATAAGCCAATGTCTTTCAACTCTGCCTCGAAGTTCTTCATCATCCAAAGACTTATCTGGATCCAGCTCTGGTTGAATGGAGTCTACCATCCTGGCAGTCTGGGGTTTGTTTGGGGATATAATACAGTAGCCCTCATAAATTTGTTGACAAACATCTGGGTTTGTACTGGTTGTATTAAACCTGAATCTTCGCTAGGATTAGAGCCTGGCATGAGACCAAAAATAGAAGTAACACCTCCATTAGGAACACTAGCAAAGTATCCCATATCATTGGCACGTTCTCTCTTGAAAACAATTCTACCCGGTCGTCCATGATTGCTGGGAGTCAGGTTCCACAGCATTTGTCGAGGATGGGTAGTATGGACGAATGCTGACAAAGGATAATCTCTGTCCATATCCGGAAGATACATGGCTCTATCTCCAAATTTGAATACCCAAGACTCCTTCTTGGGGTGTGTCTGGGATTTACAATCAATCGCATCCCCAAACAGGAAGGCTGGCTTTGCAAAGTGTTGTCCATCTAGCGAACTCAACAATTCTCCATTTATCATGGATAGCAACATCCTATCCCCTTGAGCTGCTATCAATCGTGCCCTCTCTATGGGGTAATAAGGGTTTGATTGGGGAAATTCGACATGAGACAGATCCTCCAGATAATTTGAACCCACCATGCCTACTGACGAGCCAAAAACTTCTTCAAGAGGGTGAGTTTGCAAATTCACTGACAAAAGGACAAAAGAGATCAAATTAGTTCGAAGTTTCTAAAAGACATTGACTTTTATGCTTACTAAAAGTTGATAAAAGTTTATGAAGTCTTTGTTTTACAAAGTCCCTCAGTGATTGATGAATTTTACGCTACCACATAGTAATGTGAGCGTAATATAACTTTTTACGCTGGCATGTACGAACATGAGCGTAACTAAGTTTTACGCTAGCACATTAATTGTGGGCGTAATCCAAATTTTATGCTGACACGTATAACGTGGGCATATTCTTTTTATCTTTTATGCTAACACGTACAACGTGGGCGTATGTTGTTATTTCAGTTTTTACGCCAACACGTACAACGTGGACGTAAAAAAACTGAAAGTTCGGGTTCTCTTCTTCCTCCTCAACGGATCTTTCCAGCCAGAGAGTAGGGTTTTACCCATCATAGGCGGAGCTACGGCCGGGTTGTATTGTCGGTGTGGCGTCGATGACTGAACGGAAGTTTTCACATGATCGGCCGACGACGAGTCGACGGCAGGTTTCTTTCCTTTGCTGCTGGAGGCAGACGATTTCTTGGGAGCCATCGGATCAAAGTAAGGGTTTCGAAGAAAGAAAGGGCAAGAGAATGCAAGATTGCAAAAAGAGGAGTAAAAGTGTTTTCTCTCTCTGAAAAGATCTATTTATAGAGAGATTCAAATTGGTTTAATTACACCGGTTATTGGATATCCCTATTCGTACGCCGACTGTTGGATATCCCCGCTTTTATGCGGATGACTGTTGCGTATCCCGAATTTTACGCTGACTGATCAAATCTCAATTTTTACGCTTCTGTTCAAAGTGTTTCAAATTTTGGAGATATTTGAAAACTTTGAAGGGGGTCTTGTAGGAGCGTAAAAAGTGCTTCACAGAAAGTGCCAAAGTGATAGATCATTCTACTCAAAGTTGATCTACTTTACACCACAGGGAGGCTAGTATCTTTACGTCCAAGACAAGGCTAATCGATTTTTACGCCTAAAGCAGGTTGATCACTTTACTCTCGGGTCAACACCCATCATTTTACGCCCAGGACAAGCTAGCCACTTTTACGCTGGACAAAGCTGTCAAGTCTTGCATTTAATGCAAACTCTGACATGAAGATATTAATGATGGCATATATCACAGAATTCAAAGGAATTTGTTTTATACAGAGACCAATGTTGTCGTTTAGTATGTGGATTGAGCTACTTTACACTCACACTATGGCTTCTTTTATGCACGAGGACTATACGAGCTTTTACGCTCAACAGTTGACGTGTGCGTAAAGTCTATTTGAGCTATTTTTACGCTCAAGGTTATTTAACAACCACTTTACACGGGAAGTCTACGTCAAAGCTACTTTACGCTCAATCTATTGCTTTACGCTCAGAGTACATTGAGGCTATTTTTACGTCCTGTTCTTTCTGATCAATTTGGAACGTGGTTTGCCTACATGGCTTTTATGCCACACATCCCGAAGAACGTGTGTACGTGCATCCTATTCTTACTGAATTGATGGGACACGTGTCAACATATACAGAGGATAACTTTGATCGCGGGTGACGGTTGTTAGCGTAAAGGCGGAACTTTTGCTGAGTTTTTACGCACCAGAGCCCAAGTCTATAAATAGACTTATTTTTCTCATGACACACAGAGAGACAGGAGAGAATACAGAGATCAGAACTTCGAGATTTTGATTCTCCAGAGCATTCTTCTTCAACTTTTCTTTCAGAACAGAGTGAAGCAAAGCAGGAAAGCATTCGGCCTCGCCATCAGTGCCCAAGTGCGTCGATACCTTTCTGGTGACTTAGTTCTTCCAAGTTGTTCTACTTCAAGCAGTGATCTTCATCATCATCATATGGTCCAAGGAACAAAGTGATCATTTACAGATCAGACTTCCATAGCAATACTTTCCCAGAATCAAATTTGTACTTCTTGTACTTTTTCTCGTTTTATTTTCAAAAGCCAACTTTTGTTTGGCATTTTGTTAAGTGAAACAGCTACAGTAAACTCGCAGTTTTATAATTCAGATAAATAGATGCAAAGCATATATGCGAAGCCATATTAGGTCACTGAATATTTTCTTAACTTTGTCCTGGGAATTTCAAAAGGATTGCTCAACAATTCAAAAATTTTCCAATGACTAAAGGAAATTCAACAATAGAATGAAATCAATTCTCTGACCGTTTCTGCTTCATGATACTCAAGGATTGAGTTTAGAAGCTTTCTAGGCCTTGAATTGATCAAGAAGTTGCCTAGAGAGAGTAACGTTTCAAGTTGAGTGGAGGAAGTCAACAAATGAAAATATTTTTGGTCTTTGGAATAACTTAGGAAATAACAATCAATATTGGAATTATTCTTGGAAAATAATTCCCTTGGAAGATTCATGAACTAGCTAAGTTGAACCAATTCTCTTGATAATAATTAACCTTCGGGCTTTATGGTTCTAGAAGAATTTAGTTCGGGATTGGTTTCGAGAAAGTCAATTGGAAATAAGGTCAAGACAAATGGTTGGATACACTAGTCGTACAAATACTTTGGGTATATAAGAGTATATTAGGTTTGCTAAAGGAGAATTTAAAACTCTAAATAGTGTATGGATCTAGATTATAAGTAAAGATTTGCTCAAACTAATAGAGAAATTGAAAATATGTTTGTTGAAGAAGGAGATTGAAAAATCTAATATTAATCCATAAATAGCGAAAGAGTATAGATCCTGAGGGATGCTGGAATATGATAAAGATATGGAGGAAAGTAACCACAGGAAGCCATGGGACACTGAAAGATATATAAAATCTAGAAAATAATATAGGCAGTAAAATATATCATCATACAATCGGCCTAATCTGATTAAGGTTTAGGTACAAACATAAGCAAGATCGCCTACGAAACTATAAGCAAGCAAAAATAGATATTATAAATAAATAATTTCGGCCCTATGTTGTGACAGGGTGAAAATAATCTAAGTGTTCTAGTTGTTTCTAGAGTCTATTTTTCTATAGTCTCATCTAGACCTAGGTCAAGTTACAGGACTGCATGCTGGTCTAGACTAAGTTGACTAGACCAATTTACAAAACTGGACCTGTATGGGCCACCACTAAAATATGTTACGACCCGATCCCAATGTAGTGGATCTAGTCGGATCATGTCCAGCTTGCACCGTTGTGAGATAGCGGCAGTAAGCTGTATCAAGCAGCGAAATACAACATGCAGAAACATATAACGGAAATAAAATATTTTATTCAAGTGGGAAAAGTCTGAAAATAAAACAAACAGCAACAATATTTATTTTATTACAATAGATTCTGAAAAGGAAAGTAAAGGAAAGTGCTAAGCCAATATACTAGGGTTCAGGGATTCCGGGTTCAGCCTCTACGGGACCCAAGTCTGTCCTGTAGAAAGTGCAGTAAGGCAGCTCCTCTTTGACGCAGTCACCTAAAATGTTGGGTCTCCAGTCAGGAGGGAGCAAGAACATATGTTATCCATATCTAGCAATTCTAAATTAATAATAAATATAAAGTACGAGACAGTTAAAGAAATAATATTTTTTTGTATTTAATAGTAAAAAGACCAGCAAGCAAGATGATGTCAACGTCCAGAATGATGCAATGCTAAGCTAGTGTTTGAGTATATAACAGGGCCTGTGACCGGCTGGGATAGAGACAATATGTATACTAACGTTTCGGCCGAAACGAATAGTATACTGTACGGCTCAACCCACTGTAAGGTTGGGGTTAGCGCAGACGAGCAACGAGCGAGATTTGGCTTTGGTCACAGACAATATACTACTCCCCCAAGCAATCCCCAAGCAATGAGTCAATGAGACAATAATCAACATGTCACGATAGCCATCGATCCAGCAATCCATCAACCTATGTGGAGTCTGAGAGGGATCCACGGTGAATCAGTGTAACTATACTACATGTATCTAATTGATGGATACATTTAATTATCAAAATAAAATGCAGACATGAAATAGATATGAAACTTGCCTCAGAGTATTCCTTGACTTGGCAGCAACCAGAAAGTGATTGCTAGGATTTACATATCCGAACCTACAAGATCGTAACGCCAGTTTTAGTAACCAGAATTATGCCCTAAATCTAAGGTACAAAACTAGGCCAAGTCTACAGTTGGGTGATCCTAGTTGGAAACTACTTGTACATAAAAATAGGTTTTGTTACAAAACTGATATTAATATATAACCGTTTAAGTAAATATAGGTTTTGTCGTAAATAAATATTTATTAAGGAAAAATTACTTAAAAAATATATTTCTTTGAATTTAATAATTTTGTATGAAAAACATATTTATCTAAACAATATTTGAAAGTAGAATTTATTTATCAAAATTAATTATTTAACAAAAAATAGTTTTCCTTAAAATTATATCTTTTAATCATTATCGTAAATAACATAGAAAATCACCCTTAATTATTAAAATAGCAATTAATGCATAAAATATATTTTCTTACCAAAATAATGGTCTTAAGCTATTATAAAAGGTTTCGGATTTTATTACTAAATACCATTTACCAAAATAATCATTTTAACACATAATTTGTTTTATAGAAATTAATTAGCTTTCTTTATTAATCTATTTACCGAAAACCTTTTTGATTTAAAAACATTTAAAAGAGAATTTATAATATATATATCATTATCTATTTGAAAAAATTTTATTATATATTGACTAACAAAACTTTTACTTAAAGAATAATAATTCTAATCCACTATTTATTAACTAATGCCTAGATAAAAATAAAGACTTTTATAAATAATCTACTAAATGATTTCTAGGTTTTTAGATATACATACAACCAAGTTTATAATCACAAAATTAAATAATCTAATTCATAAATCCACATTTAAATTAATTAAAGATTATGCAACCTAAACAAAATTTCCTAAAAGGAATTTATTACCAACATAGCTAATATTAATCTACAGAAACTAATCTACAGAAACATATCTACATAAACTAATATTAATCTACATAACCTTATCAAACAGAACCTATTATAAGGCCAGAAAGTCATATTGGGTTCTGTGAACTACAACAGAAGGTGAAAGGGGATAGGTTACCCAAGGCTTGCACGAAGGAGTACCTAGGGGAGGCCTCGAACTCTGAACAACGTCGGGATCGATGAGCACGAGTACATGCACGCACACGACGAATACGCGATGACGGGGCACGCGCACGGGAGACGATGGACGCCGGGCAAAGTACGCACGGGAGGCACCGGGGATGGGCTCGGAAGGTGGGGGAGTGGGGTCTGGATTCGGAGAGGACGACGAGACGAACGCGACAGTGATCTCAGATTTTTATTTGGTGGAGGGAGGAGGAAGTTATGGATTTATTTGCGAAGGTTTTGGGTGAGAGAGAAAGGCTTCTGTGATATTTTTGATCTTTCTGAGAGTTTGTACGTGAAGGAAGAAGAAAGGACGTGGTGGTCTGCGGGATGAGGGGATCTGAGAGAGAACCGGATGAGTGGAGGAGTGGGTAAGTTAAGTTAAGTCGGTTGGGCTTGGGTAGCTAAGTTATTGGGCTAAAATAATAAAGGCTTACAAAACAAATATGAAGCATGCAAATTAAATAATATAAATCATGGGCTTCACACTATACCTTGTCGACAAGTTGTCTAATGACCATGCAGACCCAACTCGATCTACCAAATCCTTTCTTAGTCATGACCATGCTTTCCATCTTTCTATCGAGACTTTCAATTAGCAGAACCGATCTCTTATGCTTGCTTATCCAGACTTATCGAGACTCCTAAGTAGCGGGACCGATCTCGTGCGTGAGATTTATCGAGACTTAGCGAGACTCCCAAGTAGCGGGACCGATCTCGCGTAAATGAGGCTTATCGAGACTTAGCAAGACTGCCAAGTAGCAGGACCGATCTCGTGTGCTTGCTTATCTAGACCTATCGAGACTCCCAAGTAGCGGGACCGATCTCGACGACAACCAATCGTGTGGACTTCTTTTATCCGTGGCATACTTTTCATTAAACCGACCGTGGCTCGTGCCTTAGAAAGACCTTGTTCTTCAGGCGATGTTATCGCTCAAGTCATATATTTTATACGACGAGCCTTGATCTCGTGGGACTGTGTGACTTGACAACCGCAACCAATAGGGGAAATCGCTAGAAATGGCTTTGATAGCCTAGCAAAACTCTTATCTAACTTATTCTGGCAACGACTTGTCGAGCAAAGGCTACACCAAGCTTCTCATCGAGGGAACGTGTCGTGCACGCGTTCGACTGGAACAACCAAGTTCTAGGGTGCCTAGACTTAAGCCACAAGCCGTGCAAGACGACTTAACCCACGGGACATACGAAGGCTATGCCAAGCCTTGGATGATGGGATCGTACATGTTTTATCAAGCATTCACGCGGGCGACGCCTATGACTTAGGCTAATTCGAGCGTTGTGGCAACTTAACAACTTAGGCCAACTTCCTTCTCTCAAGCCACGGGTGAAGGACCGAGTTTTATTTTGAAAGCATGCTGAGCCGACTTCTAAGCAGACCGTGGGACCTTTTCCTAGTTCTAGCATATTTCGACCCGTTGGGAATATTCCCTTAGCTATGTGCATTCGTAGCTTTTATATTAGCCTACTTGTGCAAGTTGAAAACAGGTGATTTATTATGTGAAGGCTAAGATGAGGCAAGTTCACCGAAACTACCACACCTGGGCGAGTAATCGCCTCGACCGAGCGACCTTCGAGCAGCCGTTGCAAGGCTAAGTCCAAATGCCGTTGACATTTTGATTCCTCCGATTGACTTTGCGGGACGGGGTACTATATCATACACCACTCAGAAATAGTTTTGTCCTCAAAACTAACTGAGTACTTACTTTAGGACCACATTAATCCAAGGACTCTCGTACACACTCCGCCTATGCGTTTCTTCGATTTCGAGCCATGCTTACACTATTATCAATCTTTTTCTTAACACAATTTCAAATTCTTGACACTCTTCCATTCCTCAAGTCTTTCTTGAACTTAAAGTATCACTTGGTTGGATCGTGCACGCATTCCAGCATCCCCAAAATTCATGCATTCAGCCAAGCCGCATGATAGAGAATTCGTCATTTTCACTCGAGTCGCATCGTGCACATACTCAGGCGTCCCTAAAATATATGCATGTCAGCTGAATCTCGTGAGGGGTATTCCTATATTCTTGATTCACTCTATCCATCCATACCAATCCTCAAGATCAATCTTTCGATTGCTAACTCTTGAAATAGGGATGTCTCGCCTAACCGCTAGGCCATTTCTCAAGGCTAAGTCAATGTCAGGATTGGAATCATAGTTCCCCAACAATAATGCCAATACTGACCCCAATCCTAGGGTCAGCCAAAGTCGATTATACAGGGTTTTCTATCCCAAGATCGTGTCATTCAGATTTTTAAACATCGAGCACGATCACCTAATTCTCATCAAGGCACTCGTTGCGCATATTCGAATCTATTTCGAATCACCAATTCTAAACAATTTATATATTCGATCACGAGATCATCTAGCTTGATAATATGTTATGCCCTAATCTCATGCAAGTTCGATTATCTACATTGGACATGAATCACCATGCCACGTTCTCGTAGGATAATCGTCCTTATTGGAGCGTAACTCGTGCCTGAGTCTAGACTAATTCATTTTCGATACGCAGATTGGACCTACTCAATCAATCCTCAAGTTCAATCGTCCAGTATACTGAGTCATTCTCGAGTCCACCTTCGTGTCAAACCACAAGTGGAAGAAATCAAATTGCCACACCATGCAAGTTCGATCACCCCTGCTGTATGAATCGCCATACCAGCGCTCACACTGAGTGATCGTCCTAATCGGCGTGACGTATGTGCGAGACTGTAACACCCAGTTTTCTAGATGAGGGTAATTTTGAAATTTTGTAATTATTATTATTATTTATTGATATTTATATCACATTATGATTTTTGGTGATTTTTAATCATTTTAAAACTATTTAAAAACTGTTTAAGTCATGACTTATGATTTTGATGTGCTGCTAGTGAAACCCTAGAGATTGCATGACCTAAAGCCTAACCATGAGATTAGGGATATTTAATTATCATTTTTATCCTAGGGGTAATTTGGTCATTTTGACTAATTTGAATTTTTAATTAATTCAGTGAATTGGTGATTGCTATCTGTGACTTTGACTTATAGAGACTTGTAGACTAGCCTAGAAGCTAACCCTAGCTATGGTGACCCTAGTCTAACTTAATTTAACCTATTTTTAGTCATTAGAAACTAGTTTTGAAATAGGAGAATTAGTTTAAGTGAAATGACTTATGGTTCAATGCAATGACTTGTGATTTTCATTAAATGACTAGGACTTAAGCCATATGCCCATGACTTAAGCCCAAAACCCACTCAAACCCACCCATGGCAGCCACAATAAGGGTTTTCCCTTGCCTATAAGTATTCTCTTAATGTGTTCTTGCCTCTTTTGTTCTTGACCTAGATTTTGAAGGAAAGGTAAATTTCCATTCTCCTAAAATCCTATTTAATTCATTTCAACTCCTTTTTAACCCTAGTCTTTTGCATTAGGATCTAATTATTGTGTGTTTACTGATTCTGGAGGTTCACCTCAGTTTTTGTGTCATTTGGAGCTTGGGAGTTGCTATTTGGAATCCTTCCATTTGAAGTTTTTCTTGCTTATTGCATCTATAGGTAAAACTTCACAAATTGATCTAATATTATGTTTTCTTTGCATTTAGGGCTAGATCTAGGAGTCCCCTAGATGTCCCTGAAGTTTGGGTTAATTTCGTGTCCGTTTGGTATCCGTATCGGGCACGTGTTAATGTGTGAGTGTATGTGTTTGATAGAATGCCCCTTAGGATTTTATTTTCGATTTTTGTGAAACTAATTGCATGGATTCGTAGGTCTATATGTGTATAATAACTTTTGTGAATCCTGAGCACGTTTTTGGACACTTTTCGTGTCCAAAATGGGACACACACGCGCGCACGAGGAGACGTGCACTGTCATGCTGTACGGGATGGATATCTCACTGTATAGGACACGTGAGGACACGAAAATTTGTGGGAATGATGGAGCAATCACTGAAACTATGCTCCCAAAATTTGGGAGCATATGGTTCACCACACGAGGAGAAATCGTGCGCACACTGGACACGCATTGTGTGCACGCGCGAGAATTTCCTCCTTTGACACGGGCTTGTAACTTGGACACGGGGACACGGGGACACGTTGCAGGGCCATAGACACGTAGCCCTATATGGGCCAAACACATGGACATGACCATGACATGTGTCGTACAACGTGTCGTGTCCTAGCGCGACACACACGCGTGTACGACGTTGTGTGCCTGTACGCGTGTTTGTGAGTGTTTTGAGACGTGGACACGCCGTGTCCGACACTAGGGTGACACGAAAACACTCCTGGGACACGAGCACAGGTGGAGGGATTAACTACCAACCATTTAAATTGTGAATTAACATGTTTTTGTATTCGAAATGGGCTTTCCCATTCTTGACTGATACGCATGTAAGGTTTTAAATTTTTGAACTTAAATTCCATTTTAAACTGATTTAAATGATGTTTTAAATTGCCATAATTGATTCATACATGTGTATTAGACTATTCTTAATGTTGATTGTTGGTTGGTGTGTGTTTTAGATTACGAATTTGGGATTTCGATTATGAGTTGACTGATACTCTCTATACATTGTTTTGTAAATTTATGAAATTAATTTCCCTATTTTAAAATGATTTTTGATGCTTAGATTTCCATGTTAAGTTCAATTACATTGTGTTAATTCACTGTTTGGCTGTTTATGTCATTTGTGTTAGTAATGGGGATGTTACATGTTGGATTGGGTTCTCGAATGGGGCTTGGAATGATTCATGAACTGTCAATTCCTGTGATTGCTCACTGAGTTGATGCCTAATTACTATTTTAATTCATATGCATTGTGTTAGACACTGTTAGGATGATTCATGTTAGTTTAGGATCGCATTTGAGGAATGTGGATTTCGAAATTGGTTTGGGTTTGCCATAACTGTCATAGGTTCCCATATTTTCCTGAGTTTAAACACTATGTTCTGAGATTTTGAACACTGGATTCAGTTCCTTACACTAACCATTAATCTCCTAAGTCTCACACCCTATTTTAACTGCCATTGCCATGTTCTTTTTATTGAGTTGCATATCACAAACTGAAGTTTTGTTCACTGTATTCCCTAGAAACACACGCACACTCTAATGTATACTCACACACACATGGTTACACCCTACCCAACTGTCTAAAACTGAGAACAGCCCATTTGTCACACACACATGTGCCTTAATCCTTCACTCTATATCTCTTTACATATTTATGCCTCTATGTATATATACAAGTGTATGTAGTATAGAAAATGCATGCATGAATAAATGGTTAAATGAATGCAAATGTGATGATGATGACAGTGAATAGCATATATGCATGTATAAATGTAATGAATAGATATAAATGCATAAATGAACTTGGATGAATAAATGAATATTAGCCTATGTATGCATCTATATGTGTATGAGTGCATATAGGTAATGGATGTATGAGTATGCATATGTATAATGAATACATGAATGAATAAATGTAGGCAATGCATGTTATGTGTAGGATGTATACAAGTGAGTGCCTATGCATCCATGTATGAATGTAGATATGCATGTATATGCCTTAGCCACACTATGTATCTATTTACACATGTATGAATGTATGTATATATATATGGTATATGCAATGTGTGTTGCTAGTGACTTTGTGTTTGTGCTGGGATGCTTGTCTAGGCTTGGTTAGGCCTAGTGAGACCGACTAGACTAGGATTGACCTAGTGGACTAGAGTGTTGACCAAGGTTGACCCAGAGTTGACCAAGTTTGACTTGGACCTAGTTTGACCTAGACAGTTGACCAGGGATGACTTAGAGTTGACTTTGACCTAGATTGACCTAGAAATCATATAGGTTGCATCGTAGACTTCATTTACCTTATTTTAAACATATTATAACCCATATTACTCTGTTTAGGACATTGTTACTCCGGTGCAGACATCTGATATTACACTACTCTTTTCAGAGTAGAAGGCGAGTACATTCTCTGATAGTTCTCTCATTTATTTTTCAATTACTGTACTTCAGTTCTTGTTAGCTGTATGTGATTCTCTGTTACAACACGTATGGATATTCTGGATTCATGTATGCGACACACATACCCTATTGTCTAGTCTCTATTACTAGTATCATCATGTCTGGCTTCTATTACTGGAATCATCCTGGAATCACTTGCTGGTATCATCATGATGGCTGGACTCATCTCGATTTACGTGTCGTATTCTGGAATAACTTATACTTGCTGAGAGGGGAAATACTTGAGTAAGACATGTAGACATACCCCAATCTGGAATCTTTCAACTAGAATCTACTGGAATCTACTGGAATGATAGCCATCTCACACCCAGCCAGGTGTGTGATGTGCCGTATTACCTACAGCCGTTTACATGCCGATCTCGGTATTTTAAAATACACTGTTAGAGTATAGGCTGGACTCACCCTGGAATCATTGATCGCTATGACTGGAATCGTCTCATACTGGATTCATCTTGTATTAGATTCGTCTTGTACTGGACTTACATTGGAGTTACACTTGTCTACATTTATTGTCTGGGCTTATACCATGTTACTCTAGTTCAGCTAGTTTCTATTTTACAGTCTTTATTGCCATGATTCTTCTCTTATTTAGTTACTTACTTTCCTTGTACTTATCTGTCTCTCTATACCATCACCTGAATATAAACTGCCATGTTCATCAATATAACTGTCTATAACTGCTTTATAGTTCTCTGTCATTTACTTGGGTTTTCTAGATAAGATTGTGCTCGTTCCTGTCCTGACTGGACCTGTTGAAAATTTTACAGATGATTGCCCTGAGGACACTTGCCCTACATATTATGGACCCGAAGACGGAATGGCTACCTTTGGCCCCGACACTCAGGAGTGATCGGAATTTAGTTTAGTAGACTAGCATATATTTTTTAAGTTGAACTTGTTGTAGTTGATTTGAGACTTGTGTAGAATCTGAGATTGTTGAGAGTTGTTATTATTTTAGTAGTTATCTTCTATTTCTTAGTTATTTCTTCTGTGTTATCTTATCGTGCTTAGACTATGATTGAGTTACAATATCTTATACTTGTCCTCCGTTCGGAGTTGATCATGATGAGTACATTATATATTGCGTGAGTTGTTGGTAGATAGTAACCTAGGACAACGTTCTACCGCCGACACTACGACGTAGGCTGGACGCTGTTACGTACTCGTACATTCACAGTGGGTACGGGTCGTGACAGAGGCTGGAGTTGCGCTCATATAAGACAAGAACGTCAACGTTGTGGTTATCGTCGAAGCAATCCAAATATTTCATTTTTATCCAAGCCAAGATCTCACTTCGAAAGTCCGTTCGTTATTCGTTCAACTAGAAAATCCTCGAGCCAAGTCTATCTTTTCCTCGACACACTTCAACATTTCGAATATAGCATCCATCAGAACAATGACATTTTATACGATCATCGTTCCTCGAATCAGAGTACCCCCGAATTATCGTACATCATTTTTGAGACACCTCAATACCATCGATGATGTACGTAACCTGACGATCTTCCTTTGCAATGAACTCCGATTCGTGCAACTGTCACGACCCGTACCTGCTTTTCGGATGCAAGCTCGTGAGCAAGCCTGCTATGTATCAAGCGGACTCCAGCCCAACTCGAATACGTAAACGCTGTCTGGACTATGGTAATGTACCTAATCAAGGTAATACAAAACTATATCTCAATCCATAATAAGAATGTAAAACATGAATGAACACTATGGGTCGTGGTCTGTAGCCCACTAGCATATATGTCCGATAAGACTCCAAGAAAAATAATGTGAGTCTATAAACTAGGCTAACAAGCAGGATATCTCATGATAAGGAATGACAACACGAGAAGACAATAAACGTAATATCAATACCTGAATCTTGCAAGTATATCGTAATCATCCACCATCCTGCTCTGCTAACTAACTCTATGTAATCGATAAACCTAAAGAGATCATCAGGTCCTCAGGGGACATAGCAAGATACATAAAAATATGCCTAACAGTTAATCATGCACTAAAGAAAATACAAAATATAAACAGGAAAAGACCAATCAACACGAAAACATGATTATACACGATTGGGAGAATCACTACGCATAAACGAATTGCTGGAAGAGAATAAGGGAACAAAATGTCACGAATGTCAATGGATAATCAATTGGATACTCAAGCCCTCGCCCCTAGTGTGGACTCGCAGGTTTGAAACAACCACTAACCCTCGCCCCTAGTGTGGACTCGCAGGTTAGCTTCAAGAAATCACCCTCGCCCTAGTGTAGACTCGCAGGTGCGGACAGATAACTACTAACCCTCGCCCCTAGTGTGGACTCGCAGGTTAGCTTCAGCAATTAAGGTACATATAACTACTAATCCTCGCCCCTAGTGTGGACTCGCAGATTAGCTTCAAGAATTCAAGATACAACAGTTCCGTTATGACTTATTCCTCCTATGACCCGATGTGACTCAGTCGAAGTTTAGGTGATGACACGACACGACTCTGTCAAGATACACGGGAACAAATCCAATATGAACTACAAAGCTAACTATGAACACACACACACACACACACACACACACACACACACACACACACACACACATATATATATATATATATATATATATATATATATATATATATATATATATATATATATAAACTAGCATGCATGATGTACAAATAACATGTCAATAATCAACTAGTAAAACTAGATAATAATAGGAATAAGCATGTAAATAAACTGTACAGGGAGGCAAGGTATACTTGCCTGGTTCTGCGATGTAAGAATGCAGTTTCGCTCCCGTGTCCACGCCTCTGGAATCCAATGCTCCTAAATAATTTATTTAACTATTATGAAACTTATAACAGAACTTAATTAACTAAATTATTATTTTAAAATACTTTAACTATACTCAAATATCTCGTAGGACTACTTAAGTTGTATAACATACATACGTGTCCAACGAGACCTCAGAACACAGTTTTAGGGTTTTCGACATTCCAATTAATCGGTTATGACCCCACGTCAATAAACACTTAAAAATCATATTAAATTCCTAAAAAAATAATATTTAAAACTATTTTCTATAGTATTAACTCTGAAATTCCAGAATTATGATTTATAAAGAATTATGTGACTAGTTGACTACTACGTTACCTAGTCTACACGAAACTCGTCATGAACATGGCCAATTGCTCAAAATAGCTAATATACCCAAAAATATATTTTCAATAGAATTTAAATACCTTATTTCACAGAATATTATCATGGGTACAAGGGCTAAGTTATGCTACAAGTTTGAGACATTCTAGGTCAACAGGTTACCCAAAAATAGCTAGTTTTGACCTATAATTTTCTCAACCAGATTTGAGTTGATAAATTCATGAAAAAATACTTAAAAATCCTAATTTATATATATGAACACACATAAAATTCAGTTTCGAAAATAACCAACAATAAATTATAGTTCCTTCACAACGGTGTTAATTTGATCCTACCGAAACATGAATATTGTGACTATAAATCATGAAACTTTTATAGATGATTATACATAGAAAAAGCCATCAAAATATAATTTATACAGATTTAATAATATATTTTCTACAAAAATTTAGTAAGGGTTTGAGATGGAAACAAAATAGGATTTCTTACCAAAAGTCCTTGCTAGAGAGGTTGTGAAGACTTCCCCTACTAAAGCTCCAACCTTTCTTACTATCTTTGCTTGCTAATCCTCTCTTGGTGAGTTTGGAAGGATTGGCAATGGCTATATATGGTTGGATGGAGAAGATGGAGTTTTTTGGTTTGTTTTGAGTGGTTAGGTAGATGTATGGTGGAGGAGATGAGTTTTTGTGAAGGATGAAGAGATGTGCAATGGAGAAGATAATATATGGAGGGCTATGGGAGAGAGGTGCTACCAAAATTTGGAGATGGAGAGGGGTTGGTCGGCTATGGGGAGGGAGAGAAAGGAAGAATTAAGCTAGGGTTAGGGTTTGGGTTAAGTTGATATACATATATGGGCCTTTTGGGTTGCATGCATGGAAATGAGTTGGAATCCTATTCCTATGAGATGTTAGGCCATGGGGGGATTTGCTTGGCCGAATACTCTATGGTGAGGGTCCACTTGGCATGGTTTGGTTGTTTGGTGAGTTGGCTAATTGATTGGATTGAGGATTAAAAAAGTCTTTCCTAATATAGACTAATTAAATCTATCTATATAAATACAATCCAAAATCTGAATTAAATACAAAATATATGTATTTATTAATATTTATTAATGCCCAACATGCCTACTTAGGATTGGGTTGGACTTTGGGTCAAATGTAAACTAATGCCAACTAGGATTACACGTAGACACTTTCTATAAATAGAAACTTTCCAAAATTAAAAACATATTAATATTAATAAAAATATATATACAAAATATATATCAACATGAAGGTATTTGAGAGTACTACATGTCTATTTAGATTTGGATTTGGTTCGGGTCAAGTCGGGGCTAAATTGGTACAACCGGATCTCCTAGAAAGTCGATAATCTAATAATTAAATAAATAAATCATCGGCGGGGATTAAGTCCCAACTTGTCCTGGTTTTCCTAGTTAGAACACACATATGGCTCGGTCTTTCCTATCGTGGCTAAAATACTAGTCAAAGCACACGTGTACACTATCCGTACCATAATTCTTGGTCTTCTTGTACTCCAAAACTCAACCATGGCTAAGGTATAATAATTACTATTTAATTTAAAGATATTAATAAATTCCATAAAATCCTATTTAAGCCAAATAAATAAATAAGTAAAAATAATCCAAAAAATTTGTGGTTTTACAGCAACTGATGCTATTGTCCGAATTGGATATACCACAATTTCATTCGATCAAATCCAAAATCACAAGTGCGATCCTCTAGGCTTCATCGATCAAGACATTCACTTTTATTCATCGTTCCAAATCGTTTTTCTAACTCGCATTGCCCATTCACAAGTTGTTCGAACGATATCTCGTTCGGGACCTTCGAAGTCACGACCAACTAAGCATGACGCGTTCTAAGGGTTTGTGCGATCACATCGCCTCGCCGACATACTCGTTGTTACTTCTATTCCTTAATTTTTGCTCGAATGATTTCCAAGACAAACCATACACCACTCAAGATTCGAGCCATCCGATTTTATCCACAATCACGTTCGTATTATTCGCTAATACATCTTTCAGATTTGTCCGACGAATCTCTAGCGTAATCGCTCACGTCGTCTCGACGTACTAAGTCGTTCGCACTATTTCTCAAAAATCTAAACCAATCTTCCATGTATGCCTAAGCGTTAGTCCGATAGTGTTTCTATCGATATACACTCCAAGTGTATCTCCGTCCCGACCGGGCGGTATTTAATATCGCTCACAGTTTGTTTGCACCATAAAGTCTAGGTGCGCGACACGCGGCACAACTTAACCAAAAGCCGTGTGCATAGCCATCTCATACAGACTATACTCTGAGTTAGCACGCTCATTTGCTAATGTCGACGTAGGACTATTTGGGCACGCACGTAACTTGCTAACTTAAGCACGTGTTTTCTATCAAGTTTGACATCGTTCGGCACAAAGGCCATTGCCTACCGCTGCATTCAATCCAATTGAATACTTGTACGAGCTTTTGAAAATATTTAGACTTCTTGTATGGACATGCCGAGGGACATTTGAGAGATAGCGCACACTTCTTTGTCGACGACGAGCTTTCAAAACTGAGAGATTCGATATGAAGTCCATGGACGTAAAGCTGTGCTCTGATACCATTATGTCATGTCCCGCTCCCGTAGGAGCGATCGTTCTCGCTAAGGCATGATGCCGCACTCGCTTCCCCCAGGCCGACATGATCCCGGCGCCCTGACGATCATTCGAGAAGACTACACCTTGTCGACAAATTATCCAATGACCATGCAGACTCAACTCGATCTACCAAGTCCTTTCTTATTCATGACCATGTTTTCCATCTTTCTATCGAGACTCCCAAGTAGCGGGATCGATCTCGCGTGATTGCTTTTCCAGACTTATCGAGACTCCCAAGTAGCGGGACCGATCTCGCGTGAACGAGGCTTATCGAGACTCCCAAGTAGCGGGACCGATCTCGTGTGCTTCCTTATCCAGACCTATCGAGACTCCCAAGTAGCGGGACCGATCTCGACGACAACCAGTCGCGTGGATTTCTTTGATCTGTAGCATGCTTTTCACTAAATCGGCCGTGGCTCGTGCCTTAGACAGACCTTGTTCTCTAGGCGACGTTATCGCTCAAGTCATATACTTTATACGACAAGCCTTGATCTCATAGGACTATATGACTTGACAACAACAACCAATAGGGGACAACGCTAGAAATGGCTTTGATAGCCTAGCAAAACTCTTATCTAACTTATTCGGGCAACAACTTGACGAGCAAAGGCTACACCAAGCTTCGTATCGAGGGAACGTGTCGTACACGCGTTCGACTGGAACAACCAAGTTCTAGGGTGCCTAGACTTAAGCCACAAGCCATGCAAGACGACTTAACCCATTGGACATGCGAAGGCTATGCCAAGCCGTGGACGACGGGACCGTACATGTTTTATCAAGCATTCATGCGGGCGACGCCTATGACTTATGTTACGTCCCGCTCCCGTATGAACGATCGTCCTCGCTAAGGCGTGATGCCGCACGAGCCTAGATTGTGCTCGTGTAAGGCGGGTTCCATAACGGCCGATTCCAGCAGCTACGACGGGGTCGTCGCACAGAAGTCCCATACAGAGACATTGAATAATAGCAGCGGAAATTTAAAGGCAAAATACAAGTTATTCAAAGAAGCTCTTTATTGATATTGAAACAAAGATTACGAAGGGCGCATGGCCAAGATTACAAGTCTCTCAAGCTCACTTTTCTCTCATTACAAGTTCACTCGGCTCTCACTCATCTCTCAATACAAGTGTCGAGCTAGCGGATGCTTCGGAAGACGATGTCCATATATTATGTCCCGTATAAGTCTTGACTCTATATGGCCGCACGCTTTGAATCGCCAAGGGACTCCGTGCCTCGACGCATCCAAGCGAGCTCCGCGCAACGAGCTTCTACCTGTGCCTGCACATATAAACTATGTGGGTGTCAGTACTCAACTGTACTGGTGGAGTGTGCTCCTCGCCCACCCATACAAAACCAACACGTTTAATTTACTTTGTGCAACATAGTCCATTCTTATCAATTGTCTTTCTAGTCTTGTCTTAGGATCAGTCTTATGACAAACGCTTTGGCATATTTGTGTCTAAGGACCATCCCGTGCTTGCAACAGTAATGTCCACTCAACAACGTTAACCTATCAAGTCGTGCTTGCCTTGCGGCCATAATTAGAGACGCAACTACACGATAGACTCTATTTCCTTGCCTCTAGACCTTTCTCGTGCTTGCATTGTCAACGCACTGACTCATACTTGTCTTCCGTGCCATACTCTCTGACGCAACGACTCGGTCATGCCATGAACTCGATTCGTGCTTCAATATCTCTGAGACAGTGCCTCCTTGCTTAGTCTTGCCTATACTTTAGTTTTGACAACGCGGTCGTGCCTCACATTTCGAGGTCGTGCCCAGCAACTCAACGTAACTTCACCCAACTTGCCCTACGACCCTTCTCGACTTAACTCGTAACAGCTCAAGTCTAACTCATGCAACTCTATGCCAACGACTTAACACTCGACGCCATATCTCGTGCCGAAGCACGCCGCCTTTGTTGTAGCCAAATCTTTGGCCCAGTGTCACGACCCGCACCCGGATATACGAGTACGAATACGTAGGCCACGTCCAGCCTACGCCGCAGTATCGGCGGTAGAGCGCTGTCAAGTACCCTATACTAACTACAACATCTAAAGATCCATAACTAGAAATGTACTCATGTCATATCATAAAAACTAAGGAAGATAAGACAAGAAATAATAACAATATCACTAGAACAACTAGAATCTACAAGGATCATAAGACAGGAAATAAAGAAGGAACAACAAAACTAACTAAGGATTACTACCAAGTAACTCACATAGAAGAATAGTGAGATCCACCTCAGCTAGCAACATCATGAAGTCCAATATTGAGGGCACAACTACTCCTAAAATTTTGTCAACATATTCAGTCAGGATGAAACGAGCACAAATCTCAAATAACAGTTCTAATTAGACGATATTGAAAATGTAGCAGTAAATAGAGAGAATATACAGGAAATCATGAAATGTACATGTGAGTATCATGGCAAGGTAAGCTGTAAATCTAGAGCTAGAATACGATAAGTAAAACTGATCATTGCATGTACAAGAATCAAGAATCACCTATCTAGGTGTGTGAGCACTAGCTACAATATGTGGCCGGCTTGGGACATTGCACAATAGTAATAGGCCTGGCTAACCATACGTGGGGTGTATGATCAACACTCACAATCAATAGGTGCACAAGGCGCACAATAAGCTTTGACCACATATCTACACCAACACTCCCCGTCCCCGACTAGTATAGTGGATCCAACTATGACACATCATGACACACGATTCTCTGAGAGGGTAGCTAGCCTTCGCAGGAATCGTGTCTATACAATGCACAAGGAACAAGAAAAACTTGTACAAGATATACCAAGGAAAGCGAGGAATAACATCTCTTGACGGGATCCAGAGAAATACCAATTCGTGTGAACAATGTGTCAAGAGAACAAGGATATCTACGCTAAATACAAGAAACATAGACGATATCATAAAACAAAAATATTATTAGAGAATGTACTCGCCTGCGATCTGGTGAAATATGTCATCTGAGTCCTAGAACAGTGCCTCGAGGACCTATAGGTGGAATACTGTATCAATATAAGGGTTTGGAAGTAAAATTAAGTCATACTAAGTCAAACTGGGTCAAGGCAAGTCAAGGGTTAACTTATAGTTGACTTTTGGTCAACTGGTCAACTCTGGTCAATCCTAGGTCAACTCTAGGTCAAACTTGACTAACATCGACTAACAGTTGACTTTGGGTCAACTGGTCAACTCGGTCAAGTTCTAGTCAATTTTAGGCTACGGTTGACTTCCGATTGACTTTTGGTCAAAATAGTCAACTGTGGTCAACCAAGGTCAAAACTAGTCTAACCTAGGTCAATGTTGACTCTACTTCGACGTTCAGTCAAAGCAGTCAACCATGGTCAAACAGGATCAAAGCTAGTCTCTATAAACATCTACAGGGTCAACATATCAATTTCAGTGGTTGTGAAATCATTGGAATCTATGGATCTCAAAATACTACAAAACAAAAAGATTATAATAATAGGGTAAAAATCTACAGATGTTGTCGAATGGTGAAACAACCATTGCCAACGTGTCTAGAATGGTCAAATCAGCAAGGCTAGCCTATTCATAATTCCAATTTTGACATGGGGGCAAAAAGGGAATTTCGAGTCAAAACGGTGTCCGTGTCGGACCCGCTTTGTACCGAAAAACATGCCAAAATAAAAGTACACAAAAACTAATAAATTATATGTCCATGAGTCCAGAATGACGATACGAACCCAATGGTATATCCGAAATTGGATTCCCTTGACCCGATCTCAAATTGGTCCGTTGATCCGAATATTTGAATCCGATTTGCACAGAAAAGCGTGTCGGAGCCAATATCCTTAAAACTCACCAAATTATATGTCAACGAGTCCAGAATGACGATACGAACTCAACGGTATGTCCGAAATTGGATTCTGATGAGCCGATCGCAAAATGACCCGTTGACCCGGATATTGGTATCCGATTTGCACCGAAATACGTATCGAAACCAATGTCCACTAAAACCTAGCAAATTATATGTCAACGAGTCCAGAATGACGATAAGAACTCAACGGTATATCCGGAATTGGACTCCGATGAGCCGGCATCAAAAAGTCCCATTGGCCCGGACTGTGGGGCTCGCTTTGCACCGAAATGCGTGCCAGGGCCCACGTCCTCCAAATCTAATTAAATATATATGAAAAAGTGCCAAAACGACGCTACGAGTCTACTGGTGGTGTCAGAAATTGAATCCGGAGTCCCGGGTTCAAAAATAGAATTTTACAAGTTGGAAATTATGAATCCGGACGACCAACTTTGGCGTCGAATTCAACCAATCAAACGTGCTCACAATGAAACGAAATTAGAAGGGTAGGAAGAGGGTTATACCACCTTAATATAGGAACTAGTGGCACACCATACAGAGCTGCGATGGAGGAGATACGAATCGACGAATTTGGCTCCGTAAAACTGTCCAAAAATAACACAATTTAAGCGGTCAATTTGATGGCCGGTTTTGATGTATCAAACGTTAAAATTAACGGACGAAAATTGAGGGGCATAAATATGGATATACAAAGATTGTGACAGAGCAAAGAAATTGCCGATCCAATGGTCGAATTTTCCGAAAAACATGCCTGAAGTCGCTGCGACGGAATGCTATTTCCGGATCCATTCCGAGCTCGCGCCGACGGAAACCCGTGCCAAACGCACGAATCAGCTATTGAACGCATCGGGGAGGACGGCGGTGGCAATGGGGCCTGCCTGGGGTGTGCGCCCATCCGAGTGGGGAGGCTCGCCGACGGCGGTAGCGACCACGGCTGCGCCGGTGGCGGTGACAGCGCGCACTGGCTCACAGCTGCTGCTGCGTTGGACATTGTTTTGCTGCTGCGCTGGCCGCGTGGGGGGGTGGCTCGTCGGCCTGGCACGGAGGCGCAGCCAAGGGGCGCTATGGGTCGTGGTGGTTGCCCGACGGTGGAGTGGTGGTGTCGGTTGAATGGTGGAGGTGGTGGTGTTGAGGTGATGATAGGGGTGGTGAGAATGGTGAAGTGAAGAGGATGGTTGATGGAGAGGAGGAGGCGGAGTGGAAGCCCGGCCTAGGGAGGTGGCGGTCGGCCAGCCATGGGGGAGTTGAAGTCGGCCATGGGGAGGGATGGGCTGTTGTAAGGAGAAATGAGTGTGTGTATATATTAAATTGAGAGAGGAGAGAGAGTTTTGTTTGTGTGTGTGAGTGTGCTGTAAGTAAATGAGAGGGGAGAAGAGAAAAAGAGTGTAGGAATTTTAGGACCGGCCACATGGGTGTGTGGGAGTGAGTGTGAGGATGTGAGGTTGGGATCTATGGAGGAAAAAAAAATCCATGGATAGGATTTAAATGGGGAATAGATTATTTCTAGGGATTTAATTCATGGAGGTTTCTCCATTAAATATTTAAAATGGATAAACTAGGTATTTAATATTTGGTAGGGAAAAATTAGTGTGTGGATATTAATGAAGGGGTAACATGGATCTTGGACTGGGTTTGGTTGAGCCGGGTCGGTCAAAATCGGACATGGTGCAATAATCGAATTTAAATATGTATTTATGATCATGGGTAAATAAGTAACATGTGGGGGCTCAAATAAATGGGACACAAGTGTCATACGGGTAGTAGGCTTCGTGTGGGCCATGTCCATATTTTGGGTCGACTAGGTTGGGTCGATGTCGGGTCCCGAAATTAATTTGAAAGTCAGGTCACAAATTACGGTAGATAATTAATTGGCCTAAATTGACCCAAAAGTTGTACGAAACAAATGAAGTACAAGATGTTGTGTCTGAGTGGGACACGAAGGTCATGGGTGTAGGGCGTCTCGAGTAGATCAGGCATGACAAGTTGGTTTCGAGAGAATGACTAGCCTTGTGCTCCTAAATTAAAAGTCATGGTAACGTGCTTATGAGGATCAAAGAAAAGAGTAGGAAATCAATTAATAATTAAATGGTATAAATTGACCCGAGCTTGTACGATACAAAAAGAGCACAAGGGAACGAGTTTGGATGGGACATGATATATCAACGTGAAGGTAATCTTGTCTACTACACACTGATGAAGGGAGTTTCCAGAGATTGGCATCCCTGACACTCCAGAAGTCAAAGTCACGGTAAAGAGCATTTAATCAAATAATAATCAAATAATAATATCTATTGCAAATAATTGATTTATAAAATTGAAAAAAATAAGTCCTAAATTCAGGGGGCTTAGATCCTACCTACCTTATAAAAATTTCGTCCTCGAAATTAAAAATCATCTAATAGGTCAAGCTAAAACATACAACTGCTATGGCTACAGTACCCAATCTTCTACCCTTGTGATCACCTATGCTGTTTCTCTCTACAATCATTTGGTTCAGGTTCAACAAGCTTCTTCCGTAAAAACTATGTCATTTTACCCCTTAGAATCTTCATATCAATAGGAACCTTTACATATACTCTAAAATATAGGTCATCCTCGAGATACGTATATATATATCAACAATGATTGACCATCAACCAAAATTCCAATCTAAATGCAATTTGTTTGTTTCCTTATCCCGTCCTAAGTATCTTTATCCTATTAATCACAAGCTCCATGAAATTATACATTCAAAACCTATTCTTGGCATTGAGCCTTCTCTCTTTTTACTCAAGAACTCCTGAATATAAACCCTCAAATTCAAACTCTTAAATCATTTACCGATTTATTTATTACCCATGTACATATGTCCTTGTTTTGTTCCTGCTATCTTTCGATCTTGTACGCAATGTTATCTCCTTCTATTTTATTCCATATATCGATCTTCCAATCATAAGCAAATGGTTTGTAGGTAACCAATAATCACTTGGTCATCAAAGTCTTACAATGTTCAACCCTCGATTCTAAGCACAAGATTCTAGTCCTAAATTCGTAGTCACAAAATATAATATTTTATTACTCCTTCTTAGGTACCTTATCATCAATCTATACTATCAAACTAATCATCTTTAATGGTTTTCTAAGTCCACTATAATCAGTCACTCATATCTGTCCTACAAGCTTAACCCAATGAATCCCTAGAAAAAATATACTCATCACAATCACACATAATAACATATTATCGTTATACTACAGAATCTGTTAACAAGGTCTGGCTATCCAATCATCAAAAATAGAAGGTAACAGGGCCTAAAACTGGGTCTAGCAATCCATATCAATATTCAGACAAGGTAAGGGTCAAGTAAGACAGGAAAGATTGTCGAAATATTTTCAAGAATAGTACGAGGCCAAACGAGATGTATAGGACGTAGTCGAAGTAAAACTCAAGAACCATATACCTCCAAAATTATGTCGCATGAAGTTACTATCGCGCTAGTGTGCATCTGGCTGCGATTAACTTCCTGGTTCCATAATACAACGGATGGCTGCAGTGCACAGCTGCCACGCCAGATAATATAGGTTCCTGAACTTAACTTGGCTAAATCCGTAAAATATTTCCAAACATTTTTTGCAAAATAAGAAAAAGATGTTAGTCAAAATGCTTAAAGAGTGGTCCAAGTAGAATTTGAGAAATATATTTAACCATGATGCCGTTATCCGAAGTCATACCTCGCCAGTATTTCTCTGGATGCAAAATCTCGATTCCGTAATACAAGGATAATATACTTTTCGAACCCTTCCTGAACCAACCCATGAGGCATTTTCAACAATTACCGGGAAGGACAAGAAGAATTACCCAAGTGGTTAGCGAAGAAGAGTTTAGTCAAATCATATGAAAGATGGAACACAAAATAATCATGTCGAGAAAATCCTAGTTAGGCTGTAGATAAACATAGTTAACCAAGACGGGGAAGAATGATGATAAGAATTTGTTCTTGCTCATCCGGTCATAACGAAGTGATCCGATTTAAGATACAATCTGATAACCATACACGTCTTCCTGAAATTATATTGCAGAATTTTTGCCATGCCAGTAAGCATAGCTGCAGTAAACGATGGAGTCCATAACTTAGGTATACACCCTATAATTATGTCATCTAGATTCCTTACCACGCCAATCGGTACGGCTGCAAGAAAATCTAAATTCCATAACAAGGATAGTATATCCAACATCAGGCTCCACGTCCCTATCGTGCTAGCTAGTATGACTGCGATAAATTCTAAACTCCATAAATAAAGTTGACATTTATCGTTCTCATCGAATATGTTTATCAGAATATCTTAACTCAATTCATAAAAACTGATCTTAGATATAAAGTCAAAGTCAACAACGAACGAACATCAAGATTCAAATTCAATAACAAATCAAGGATAAGTAAATGGAAACTAGCGAAAATAGATTCTGACGCAGGGTTTAGAAAAAGTTCTCAGGAGAATTCCAAAGATACTATCTAGGTCAAGATTGAAAGTTCTGGAATATAATCTAACTAATCTCAATCTTGATATAAGATTGGCAAATCATATTCGATTCCCAACCTAGAGGATATATAAGTTCAACTTATACCTTCCCTATGGAATCCACAACTCATCCCAAGAAAGAATAAAGTTGATAACGGACAGATGTTTCAAAAATCAAGACGAATGGAAACAAGTGAGAAAAGATTTGAAAAGCTTTCGAAATACGATTCCCAGGGATCATCTCTGGAATCTACCGAGAGTTCCTAATATGTGACTGAGTACCAAAATTCTAAAATATTCTATGACTCAACCTTAATCCTATGGCAGGCTCGCAGTAGTACAAAAAAGCTCATGTACTACCACAACTTCGCATTAATTGCAAAGACTGACCTGCATGGGCCACCACAAAAATATGTCACGACCCGCACCCTGATATACGGGTTTGAATACGTGGGCCACGCCCAGCCTATGCCGCAGTATCGGCGGTAGAGCGCTGTCAAGTACCCTATATAACTACAACATCTAAAGATCCATAACTAGAAATGTACTCATGTCACATCACGAAAACTAAGGAAGATAAGACAAGAAATAATAACAATATCACTAGAACAACTAGAATCTACAAGGATCATAAGACAGGTAATAAAGAAGGAACAACAAAACTAACTAAGGATAACTACCAGGCAACTCACATAGAAGAATAGTGAGATCCACCTCAGCTAGCAACATCATGAAGTTTAATACTGAGGGCACAACTAATCCTAAAATTTTGTCAATATATCCAGTCAGGATGGAACGAGCACAAATCTCAAATAACAGTTCTAATTAGACGATATTAAGAATGTAGCAGTAAATAGAGAGAATATACAAGAAATCATGAAATGTACATGTGAGTATCATGGCAAGGTAAGCTGTAAATTTAGAGCTAGAATAAGGCAAGTAAAACTGATCATGGAATATACAAGAATCAAGAATCAAGAATCAAGAATCACCTATCTAGGTGTGCGAGCACTAGCTATAATATGTGGCTGGCTTGGGACATTGCACAATAGTAACAGGCCTGGCTAACCATACGTGGGGTGTATGATCAACACTCACAATCAATAGGTGCACAAGGTGCACAATAGGCTTTGACCACATATCTACACCAATACTCCCCATCTCCGACTAGTATAGTGGATCCAACCATGACACATCATGATATGCGATTCTCTGAGAGGGTAGCTAGCCTTCGCAGGAATCGTGTCTATACAATGCACAAGGAACAAGAAAAACTTGCACAAGATATACCAAGAAAAGCGAGGAATAACATCTCATGACTGAATCCAGAGAAATACCAATCCTTGTGAACAATGTATCAAGAGAACAAGGATATCTACACTAAATACAAGAAACATAGACGATATCATAAAACAGAAATATTATTAGAGAATGTACTCGCCTGCGATCTGGTGGAATATGTCAACTGAGTCCTAGAACAGTGCCTCGAGGACTTATAAGTGGCATACTGTATCAAGATAAGGATTTGGAAGTAAAATCAAGTTATACTAAGTCAAACTGGGTCAAGGCAAGTCAAGAGTTGACTTACAGTTGACTTTTGGTAAACTGGTCAACTCTGGTCAATCCTAGGTCAACTCTAGGTCGAACTTGACTAACGTCGACTAACAGTTGACTTTGGGTCAACTGGTCAACTCGGTCAAGTTCTAGTCAATTTTAGGCTACGGTTGACTTCCGGTTGACTTTTGGTCAAAATAGTCAAGTGTGGTCAACCAAGGTCAAAACTTGTCTAACCTAGGTCAATGTTGACTCTACTTTGACGTTCAGTCAAAGCAGTCAACCATGGTCAAATAGGGTCAAAGCTAATCTCTATAAACATCTACAGGATCAACATATCAATTTCAGCGGTTGTGAAATCACTGGAATCGATGGATCTCAAAATACTACAAAAGGAAAAGATTATAATAATAGGGTAAAAACCTACAGATGTTGTCGAATGGTGAAACAATCATTGCCAACATGTTTAGAATGGTCAAATCAGCTAGGATAGCCTATTTATAAGTCCAATTTGGACATAGGACAAAAAGGTAATTTTGAGTCAAAACGGTGTCCGTGTCGGACCCGCTTTGCACCAAAAAATGTGCCGAAATAAAAGTGCACAAAACCTAACAAATTATATGTCCATGAATCCAGAATGACGATACGAACCCAACGGTATGTCCAAAATTGGATTCCGTTGACCCGATCTCAAATTGGTCCGTTGACCCAGATATTGGAATCCGATTTGCACGGAAAAGCGTGTCAGAGCCAGTGTCCTCAAAACTCAACAAATTATATGTCAACGAGTCCAAAATGACGATACGAACTCAATGGAATGTCCAAAATTGGATTCTGATGAGCCGATCGCAAAATGACCCGTTGACCCGGATATTGGTACCCGATTTGTACCGAAATGCGTGTCGAAACCAATATCCGCTAAAATCTAGCAAATTATATGTCAACTAGTCCAGAATGACGATACGAATTCAACGGTATATCCAAAATTGGATTCCGACGAGCCGACGTCAAAAAATCCCGTTGACCCGGACTGTGGGGCTCGCTTTGTACCGAAATGCGTGCCGGGGCGCACGTCCTCCAAATCTAACAAACTTTATATGAAAACGTGCCAGAACGACGCCACGAGTCTACTGGTGGTGTCAAAAATTGAATCTGGAGTCCCGAGTTCAAAAATGAAATTTTATAAGTTGGAAATTATGAATTCGGATGGCCAACTTTGACGTCGAATTCAACCAATCAAACGTGCTCACAATGAAACGAAACTGGATAGGTAGGTAGAGGGTTATACCAGCTTCACATAGGAACTAGTGGCATGCCAAACGGAGCTGCAATGGAGGAGATACGAACCAACGAAGTTGGCTCCACAAAATTGTCCAAAAATAACACAATTTAAACGGTCAACTTGGTGGCCGGTTTTGATGTATCAGACGATAAAATTAACGAACAAAAATTATGGGGCGTAAAGATGGATATACCAAGATTGTGATGGAGTGAAGAAATTGTCGATCGAACGGTCGAATTTCCCGAAAAATGTGCGTAAAGTCGCTGCAACGGAACGCTATTTTCGGATCCATTCCGAGCTCGCGCCGACGGAAACCCGTGCCAAACGTACGAATCGGCTATTTAACGCGTCGGGGAGGACAGCGGTGGCCATGGGGCCTGCCTGGGGTGTACGCCCGGTAGTGTGGGGAGGCTCGCCGGCGGCGGCTGCGACCGCGGTAGCGTTGGTGGCGGCGACAACACGCGCTGGCTCGCAGCTGCTGCTGTGTTGGCCGTGTGGGGGGCGGGGGTTCGTCGGCCTGGCGCAGCGGCACAGCCAAGGGGTGCGGTGGGCCGTGGTGGTTGCCCGGTGGTGGAGGGGTGGTATCGGTTGAATGGTGGAGGTAGTGGTGTTGAGGTGATGATGGGGTTGGTGAGAATGGTGAAGTGAGGAGGATGGTTGATGGAGAGGAGGAGGAGGAGTGGAAGCCCGGCCTAGGGAGGTGGCGGTCGGCCATCCATGTGGGAGTTGAAGTCGGCCATGGAGGGATGGGCTGTTGTGAGGAGAAATGAGTGTGTGTGTGTATATATTAAATTGAGAGAGGGAGAGAGAGTTTTGTTTGTGTGTGCGTGAGTGTACTGTGAGTAAATGAGAAGGAAGGAGAGAGAAAGAGTAAGAATTTTAGGGCCGGCCACATGGGTGTGTGGGAGTGAGGGTGAGGATGCGGGGTTGGGATCTATGGAGGGAAAAATCCATGGATAGGATTTAAATGGGGAATAGATTATTTCTAGGGATTTAATTCATGGGGGTTTCTCCATTAAATATTTAAAATGGATAAACTAGGTATTTAATATTTGGTTGGGAAAAATTAGTGCGTGGATATTAATGAAGGGGTAACATGTAGCTTGGACTGGGTTTGGTTGAGCCGGGTCGGTCAAAATCGGACATGGGGCAATAATCAAATTTAAATAGGTATTTATGATCATGGATAAATAAGTAACATGTGGGGGCTCAAATAAATGGGACACAAGTGTCATGCGGGTAGTAGGCTTCGTGTGGGCCATGTCCATATTTTGGGTCGACTAGGTTGGGTCGATGTCGGGTTCCGAAATTAATTTGGAAGTCAGGTCAAAAATTACGGTGGATAATTAATTGGCCTAAATTGACCCAAAAGTTGTGCGAAGCAAATGAAGCACAAGATGGTGTATCTGAGTGGGACACCAAGGTCATGGGTGTAGGGCGTCTCGAGTAGATCAGACATGACAAGTTGGTTTCGAGAGAATGACTAGCCTTGTGCTCCTAAATTAAAAGTCATGGTAACACGCTTACGAGGATCAAGGAAAAGAGTGAGAAATCAATTAATAATTAAATGGTCTAAATTGACCCAAACTTGTGCGATGCAAAAAGAGCACAAGTGAACTAGTTTGGATGGGACATGATATATCAACGTGAAGGTAATCTTGTCTACTACACACTGATGAAGGGAGTTTCCAGAGATTGGCATCCCTGACACTCCAGAAGTCAAAGTCACGGTAAAGAGTATTTAATCAAATAATAATCAAATAATAATATCTATTGCAAATAATTGATTTATAAAATTGAAAAAAATAAGTCCTAAATTCAGGGGGCTTACACCCAGACATTGTGTCTTGTAACTGCATACACATTCAACTCAACTCAGTCCAAAGGCACACACGCGGATTGCCGCCCGTATCGACACATTTATATGAATGGTCACTGGCATTAACTAGCCATCGTGGACATATCCTGGCAAACGGGATCCTTGCACAGCAAGTAGCGATCTCCGATGCAAGTTCCCATACTACCAATTGCCTATTATCCAGCACGACTATAATTTGTTCTTCCTAGGCCGAGTCGGTCCCGTAGCCCCGAGTTGCCGCTCGAAGAACCATCGCCCTTGTCGACAAGTTGTCCATGACCACGCACCTACGCTAACTTCTAGACTTAACGTAATTCTATGGTCTCATCATCATTTAGTTCTTTTGCTTTACTTCTTCCACTTTTCACACTTCTTTGCAGAGCCTAAACCAGGGTTTCCTTGGCGACTGAACTACAATCCCGACATATTTTTTCTCGGCGACTAACCATCGCTTAAACTTAACATTTCTTTGAAACTCCGGGAATGGGTTCTGTATAGCCTTTCCACTTAACTTGAACATAACGTGTTTCTTAAGTATCGACAGACCGTGGCTAACTTTCTACTGAACCAACTGTGGCTCGTGCCTTAAACCAACTCGTGTTCTACGCAACGTTATCGCCCAAGTTATACCTCATATGACGGGCCTTGGGATCGTGGGACTATTTTACTTGACAACCGCAGAAAGAGCGGGACAACACTTGAAATGACTTAGGTCGACCGGCATAACTTTGCCTAACTTACTTAAGCCTACAACTTAACTCGAGGGACGAGCAAAGGCTATGCCAAGCCTTGCGCAGTGGAAGCGTGCATACTTTATCGAGCATTTATGTGGGTGATGCCTATGACTTAGGCAAGTTCATAGTTTTGTGTCGAAGACCAACTTTCCTTCTCCCAAGCCACGGGACGAAGGACAGAGTGTCATTTTCAAAGCACGCCGTACACCAACTCTAAGCCGACCGCTGGACCTTTCCATATTCTATCTCAATTCGACCCGTCGAGATTACTCCCTTTAGCTATGCGGATTCATCTCTTTTATTATTAAGCCTACTTTGTGCAAGTTGAAAACATAAGATTTATTATGTGAAGGCAAAGATAAGGTGAGTTCACCGAAACTATCCCACCTGAGCGAACGGTCGCCTCGATCGAGCGATGTCTTCGAGCAGCCGTTGCAAGGCTAAGTCCGAACGCCGTCGGCATTTCGATTTCTTCGATTGACTGAGCGGGACGGGACACTACATCATACAACACTCAGAAAAAGTTTCGTCCTCGAAACTTACTCAGTACACTTATCGGCTTAAAACTTGATCCAACATCCTACGTTTCTCGCATACTCTACTCCTATGCATTCCCTCAATCCGAGCCACGCTCATGCTTATCGCTAACTTAGTCGTTAGGCATGCCAACCGATCAACCAATATTCTAACTCGTCTCAATTCAATGATCGCATTACTATCAACATTCCTTCGAAACTCACGATCTCTAAATCCTCGACACTTTTCCATTCCTCAAATCTCACTTAAATTCAACGTATCACTTAGTTTGGATCATGCACACCTTCTAGGCGTCCCCAAAATACATGCATTTCAACCAAGCCTCGTGATAGAGAATCCTCCATCACCACTCGAGTCGGATCGTACACATATTCAGGCATCCCTGATATACGTGCATGTCAACCGAGCTCGCGAGTGGTGCCTGCACAATCCTACCACTTCGCACTCGGACGTCTGCCTAACCGCTAGGCTGTGTCTTTCCATCAGTATTGGTTGGAATCATAGTTTCCAAACAACAATATCAACACTGACCCCATCCTAAGGTCAAACCAAGTTGAAAGTACGGGGTTTTCTATCCAAGCTCGCATCACTCCGATTTCTAAACATCGAGCATCGATTTCCTACACACATCTAAATATTCGTCGCACGGGGTCTGAGTCATTCAGCAAAGCCATACTACGATAACTAACGTTTCAACCAATTCCTTGATGTATCGACATCACTCGTTCATCAAGCCATTTCGTATAGTCTATCTCTTTGAACACGTTTGACATAGATCGCCTATCAATCTTTCTCAAATCAAGCACGCTACGACACAATTCATCGCTAATCCATAATTCATATTTTATACTCCCTAAGTCGTTCATCCCAATTCACGTAATCGATCACAAGGTTGTCCGACTTAACAATATATTGTAGCCCGATCTCACGCGAGTCAGATTATCCACAGTGGGAACGAATTACCATGCACGCTCCCGCGAGATAATCATTCTCATCGGGACGTAACTCCTGTTTTGTGTCTAGACTAATTTATTCTCGATGCACGGATTGGACCTAGTCAATCCTCAAGTTTCATTCATTCGTCAATCATAAGTCCGATAAATCCTCGAGTTCACCTTCGCATCAAGCCAACAAGTCGAGACAATGAAAGTTGTCGTGTCCTAAATTTTCCAGTTTGATCATTCTCGCGACATGAAACACCATGTCAGCGCTCACGCGAAACGATCACCCCAAATCCGACGTAACGCATGTACGAGGTTAGAGTTGCGCTCGCACAAGACAAGATAGTCGACGTTGTGGTTATCCACGTAACCATCAAGACATAATCATTTTCCTTCCAACCTTTCCTTCAATCAAAATTCTAAGTATTGCATCCATCAGAACGATAACACTTGCACGATCGTCCTTCACCGAGTCAGAGTACCCCCGAGTTATCGTATATCTATCTTTGATACGCCTCAATACCATCGATGATATGCGTAACCTGACGATCTTTATCTGCAACAAATTCTGTGTCGTACGACTGATGTTATCGTCCGACTGGATAATCTCCTCGACATTCAAACCCAAGTTCGATCATTATCTCTCGAATCATTCACAACATCAATTTCCTTAAACCAATTTCACGTATTGTTCATCCGTTTATATTAAGTCATTGACCAACATATTTTTTCAATTTGCATCATTCCTTTACTAACTCAAATCATCGAACAATGTTCAATCTAATCCTTAGAGTCATTTGCATAACTTCAAAGTCAAATCTTTCATGCACGCTATCTACCTGCCGTGCTAACTTTTTGTATACGATCCGTATCAATTTCCTTGTTCAAGTCATCCATTCGCACACCCTAACTTTTCTTCGATTCAATTTATCTTCTCCATCATCTTCGTGTTTCATACTTGCGCAATCCTCAATCCCGTGCACGTTCCATACGTATCAATTTCTAAGTTGTTTGAATCAATTCGTCAAATCGTCAAGACTATAACTTATCCAATGATATTCAATCTACGGCTTTGCATACGTGCGACGCCTACTGATAGACACATCGACACCGCGTATCTTCAATCGATCGATCGACATCCCTGAGGCTATCGCATACACCACTCAGGGATGAAGTTATTCAACATATCCTCAAAGCTATCATTCGAGTCAAAATTGACTTCTTTTAATTTTTAGTTCGAACCATTCCTCGAATTCCAAGCACGCTCATCTATATCGCACCGACGTTATCGTTTCTCGATAGCACCCCTATCGATAGTCATCTCACTTTACTCAATCGAGTTCAACTCATTCTACTTCGAAACTATTTAATTTCCGTACTTGACTTTTCTAAGGTCGATGCAACTTTGGTGTATATGCCAGTCCGACTTAGCCATTCGTGCTCACGTGAACCATCTTTTTATTTCTTGTCAAAAACTATTTTCCTATATTTTATAAATTTTTTAGACTTATTGTATGGACATCCCATGGGACATTTGAGAGAGAGCGCACCAACGATATCAATTTTGTGAAAGCAACACTTCAGAGTTTGCAGAAACAACGGAGTTAAAGAATTCAATCGCACGTCCAAGGACGTAAAGCCATGCTCTGATACCATTATGTCATGCCCCACTCCCGTATGAGCAATCGTCCTCGCTAAGGCGTGATGCCGCACGACCCTAGATTGCGCCCGTGCAAGGCGGGTTCCATAACGGTCGATTCCAGCTGCTGCGACGGGGTCGTCGTACAGAAGTCCCATACAGAGACATTGAATAATAGCAGCAGAAATTTAAAGGCAAAACACAAATTATTCAAAGAAGCTCTTTATTGATATTGAAACAAAGATTACAAAGGGCGCATGGCCAAGATTATAAGTCTTTCAAGCTCACTTTTCTCTTATTACAAGTTCACTCTGCCCTTTCTAATCTCTCGATACAAGTCTCGAGCCAGCGGATGCTTCGAAAGACGATGTCCATACATTATGTCTCATATAAGTCTTGACTCCATGCGACCGCACGCTTCGAATCGCCAAGGGACTTCGTGCCTCGACACATCCAAGCAAGCTCCGCGCCACGAGCTTCTACCTGCGCCTGCACATATAAACTATGTGGGTGTCAGTACTCAACTGTACTGGTGGAGTGAGCTCCTCGCCCACCCATAAAAACTAACGCGTTTGATTTACTTTGTGCAACATAGTCCATTCTTATCAATTGTCTTTCTAGTCTTATCTTAGGATCAGTTTTATGACAAACACCTTGGCATATTTGTGTATGAGGACCATCCCGTGCTTGCAACAGTAACATCCACTAAACAACATTAACCTATCAAGTCGTGCTTGCCTTACGGCCATAATCATAGATGCAACTACATGATAGATTCTATTTCCTTGCCTCTAGACCTATCTCGTACTTGCATTGTCAACGCACCGACTCATACTTGTCTTCCGTGCCATACTCTGTGACGCAACGACTCGGTCGTGCCATGAACTCGATTCGTGCTTTAATATCTCTGAGGCAGTGCCTCCTCGCTTAGTCTTGCCTATACTTTAGTTTTGACAATACGACCGTGCCTCAGATTTCGAGGTCGTGCCCAGAAACTCAACTTAACTTCACCCAACTTGCCCTACGGCCCTTCTCGACTTAACTCACAATAGCTCAAGTCTAACTCATGTAACTCTATGCCAACGACTTAACACTCGATGCCACATCTCATGCCGAAGCACGCCGCCTTCGTTGTAGCCAAATCTTAGGCCCAAACATTGTGTCTTCTAACTGCATACACATTCGACTCAACTCAGTCCAAAGGCACACACGCGGATTGCCGTCCGTGCTGACACATCTATATGAATGGTCACTGGCATTAACTAGCCATCGTGGACATAGCCTGGCAAATGGGATCCTTGTACCGCAAGTAGTGATCTCCGATGCAAGTCCCCGTACTACCAACTGCCTATTACCCAGCTCAGCTATAATTTTTTCTTCCTAGGCCGAGTCGGTCCGGTGGCCCCGGGTTACCGCTCGAAGAACCATCGCCCTTGTCGACAAGTTGTCCATGACCACGCGCCTAAGCTAACTTCTAGACTTAACGTAATTGTATGGTCTCATCATCATCACTTAGTTTCTTTGCTTTACTTCTTCCACTTTTCACACTTCTTTGCAGAGCCCAAACCAGGGTTGCCTCAGCGACTGAACTACAGTCCCAACATATTTCCTCTCGGCGACTAACCATCGCTTATACTTAACATTTCTTTAAAACTCCGGGAACGGCTACTGCATAGCCTTCCCACTTAACTTGAACATAACGTGTTTCTTAAGTATCGGTGGCTAGCTTTCCACTGAACCAACTGTGGCTCGTACCTTATACCAATTCGTGTTCTACGCAACGCTATCGCCCAAATCATACCTCATATGACGGGCCTTGGGATCGTGGGACTATTTAACTTGACAACCACAGAAAGAGCGGGACAGTACTTGAAATGACTTAGGTCGACTGGCATAACTTTGCCTAACTTACTCAAGCCTACAACTTAACCCGAGGGACGAGCAAAGGCTATGCCAAGCCTTGCGCAGTGGAAGCGTGCATGCTTTATCGAGCATTTACGCGGATGATGCCTATGACTTAGGAAAGTTCATAGTTTTGTGTCGAAGGCCAACTTTCCTTCTTCCAAGCCACAGGACGAAGGACCGAGTGTCATTTTCAAAGCACGCCGTGCACTAACTCTAAGCCGACCATTGGACCTTTCCATATTCTATCTCAATTCGACCCGTCGGGATTACTCCTTTTAGCTATGTGGATTCATCTCTTTTATTATTAAGCCTACTTGTGCAAGTTGAAAACATACGATTTATTATGTGAAGGCAAAGATGAGGCGAGTTCACCGAAACTACCCCACCTGAGCGAGCGGTCACCTCGACCGAGCGATGTCTTCTAGCAGCCGTTGCAAGGCTAAGTCCGAATGCCGTCGGCGTTTCGATTTCTCCGATTGACTGAGTGGGACGGGGCACTACAACTTAGGCTAATTCGAGCGTTGTGGCAACTTAACAACTTAGGCCAACTTCTTTCTCCCAAGCTACGGGACGAAGGACCGAGTATCATTTTGAAAGCACGCTGAGCCGACTTCTAAGCAGACCATGGGACCTTTTCCTAGTTCTAGCAAATTTTGACCCGTCGGGATTTTTCCCTTAGCTATGTGCGTTCATAGATTTTATATTAGCCTACTTGGGCAAGTTAAAAACATGTAATTTATTTTGTGAAGGTTAAGATGAGACAAGTTTACCGAAACTATCCCACCTGAGCGAGTAGTCTCCTCGACCGAGCGAGCCTTCGAGCAGCCGTTGCAAGGCTAAGTCCAAATGTCCTCGGTGTTTCGATTCCTCCGATTGACTTTGTGGGACGGGGCACTCCAGTAAGATAAGTCTACACTAAGCTAATGGCAAGTCCTCAGCCACTACTGGATCCTGCTGATGGTCCAGGTCACCTGTATCAACTAGGCCTGTTCCATAGTAAGTATCGTAGCAATCCTCATCATTTGTAATATTATCAATGGTCCAGTCAGGACAGGAAAAAATACGTATCTCTCACACAGATCATAACAAGAAAGGAAATATGAAACACGCTATAGAATAATATACATGAACTGCTCATAAAAAAATGAGACTGTAAAAGAGAACATGGTTTATGAAAATAGATATACATGATATAATAAGAGAATTGAACTAACTACGTGGTGTAGAGCACAATCTAGTTTTGTAAACTGGCTTAGGTTACACATGACTCAAACCTAGTTTGGAGTTGTACATGAAAATGATATAGATCACATAACCAAATAAATACTCCCCTGTCCCAATCAGTACACAAGGATCTGTCCAGGTTATGTTATTGCACATGAAAGTAGTGTGTCACATGGATAGCTAGTCCATATGAACACTGGGTTATACATGAAGGCTCACATGATCATGAGTGTACACGAATGTCACATGAGTATACATGAATAAATACGAATAGAATGAGTAGACGATGCACATGATAAAGTACATGAGCACAATATACCCGATGTATCCGAGGGAATAACATCGCATGAAGAGATCCATATAGTACTAATCCGTGATAACATCATGACAGCAACAAGTAAACTAGTCTATAACAAGTAAATATGTCCAAGCAAGAATGAAACGGTCAGAGAATGTACTCGCCTTGCAATCCAAGCTACCGATGAAGAAGTGTAACTGAACTGGAGTGATATAATCCCATTTAAAACAACCACAAGTCACAACAAGGTCTAAAATATCATAAGGAATGCCTACAATGCAATTCTACATGATTCTAGGTCCTTCTAGGTCAAAGTCAACCCTTGGTAAACTCTGGTCAAACTTGTTCAACTCTGGTCAAACCAGGTCAACTATAAGTCAACTAGTCCATTTACTAATTTTTAGGTCAAGCACAAGTTTTCAAGTCATTCTAAGTTCGTTTGAGTCGATTTGGATCAAGTTTGACCCAAAGTTGACTTTTGTCAACTTGGTCAACTTGTCGGTCTACTCGGCCATTCTAGGCTCCTTGGGTCAATCCCAATCTGACTCAATACTCCCTAGGTTATATTCACAAGCAAACAATTATATATATATATATATATATATATATATATATATATATATATATATACATTCATTCTAGGTAGTATATCTACAGACACACACACACACACACGCACACACACACACACACACACACACACACACACACACACACATATATATATATATTTTACATATATATATATATATATATATATATATATATATATATATATATATATATATATATACTCAAACTTGTGAAGAGAGAGATTGTGTGTGTGTGTGTGAAGAGCTGCTGTTAGGGGGATAGGGGATACAAATCTGAGATAATTTGGTTATATACAATTATATAAATATATCATATTTATATACATATATGCGCAAATCTATTTAAAGGAAAATTTATATATATATATATACATTGTAGAAGCATGGAAAATATTGCTTTTAGTCCCACATCAGAAAGGAGAAGAAGAAAGGGCTTACTCCATTCTATAAATAGAGCCCCCTTACCTCCTTTGAAAAGGGCACCAACTTCTCTTCCCTCCTTCCAAACTTGGACTCTTCCTATTACGCACCTTCAGGTGCTAAGTAGAAGAAGTCTAGGGCAGCGCGGGCTCATCGGGCTCAGTCAGCTGTCCCAACCTCTGACCATCAAAAGCGTCCCGCTAAGCGGGCCTCTGATGGAAAGTTGTACAGAGCCGCCTGTGTCCAGCCCCCGGCGGCAAACGGACAGAGTGGTTCTCAAGTGTCTCCCAACAAAGATCGAGGGCAAGTGTTTCTATTAGCCCCCACATCAGGGAGCAAACATGATACCTACGCACTCGTGTGTTCGGGATACCCGAGCCCACAAAGCGAGTGCACGGGCAGATCGAGACATTCCTCATGCGAGTCATGAGACATTCCTCATACGGCTCAGTCATGAGACGTCCTTCATGCGGCTCGGTCATGAGACATTCCTCATGCGGCTCGGTCATGAGACGTCCTTCATGCGGCTCGATCATGAGACATTCTTCATGCGGCTCGGTCATGAGACGTCCTTCATGTGGCTCGGTCATGAGACATTCTTCATGCGGCACAGAACCCAGGAAGCTTCATGCGGCTCAACGCACATAGGCAGATCGAGTAAACTCCATGCGGCCCAGAGAGAGAGGCCACGTGGTCTTCAAAAATAGCTGTGCCCAACGTGTGGACGCATTTAATGCTTTGACGGCTGACAGACCTGACAAGTGACAGACCTGACATAAAGTTGTCATAATGACTGACACGAAAAGCAGTACTTCGAGAATAAGGAAAATCTTAAAAGTGGCGCTGTCTACCAAAGTTTTGAGGCGAGCTTATGCGGCCAAGAATAAACGAGTTCATGCGGCCAATGCAGAGAAACCTATGCGGTTCAAAGAAGACTCTCAATCGCATGTGGTTCAGCAAGGCATATGCGGCTCGATGGACGCCATGTATGATCCTTCCCTACAGCTGGTCGTTTGAGTAGTGGCCTCATTTATTGCTCCAGTACGATTCACTGTGGCGGCCCTGACATAAAGTTTCATAATGGCCTTGCCATAATGACTGACTCCTCGGGAAAAGAAGAAAATCTCTGACCAAATCCGTCAGAAGTCCCAGATTGCCACGTGGCAATCAGTCATATACGGCTCCCTGAGAACCCGTTCCATGCGGTTCGATACAACGCTAGCTCATGCGGCTCCCTGGGAACACATTCCCTGCGGCCCAATACAACGCCAGCTCATGCGGCTCACAAAGATTACGCATATGCGGCTCGATAAAGCATCGTCCTATGCGGCTTACAAAGAGTATCTCTCTGCGGTTCGAGGATCGTCAATCCTATGCGGCTCTGACAGGACTCACAATTAAGACACGTGGCATGGGATCAATAAGAGATTTAACCGAATCTCAACAAATATATTTGACATCATCGTCATAATTACTGAGATCAGGGCATATCATTTATCATCAAGCTAATGGGACACGTGGCGAGCAATCAGACATTGGCATAATCAATCACGAGGATTTAAAGCAGCTAGCATTAATTGCTCATGAGATACGATGCTATCCGCATTAATGGCCGAGATTCACTATAATCAGGATCAAGGGTTCAGATAGAATGAATGAGCGCCGACATTCCAAACAGATAATCATTAGCAAACCCTAATGATCGCCCCCCACTCTTATAAATAACCAGCATCATTCCCTTGAGAAAAAAAAAGAGAGGAAAGGTTGGCAACAAAAAGAATAAAAAAAGAAGAAGAGAGAGATATACACAGAGAGAGCTCCCTCTTTTCTTGATAATCACAGAGAGAGAGAAGCCAGGAGAGCAACCCGAGGAGAGTAAGAAGAGCCTTTCTTCGTCAACGCCGAGCAGATCTTCCCCGAGCCAAGGCTGCATACCGATCGTCCAAGGAGTAAGGCAGAGCGGCCGTCGCTTTCCCGAGCCTCTATCGTCACCCCCCAGAATCAAAAATAAACAATCGTACTTAGTCTGCTGTACCTAGGTTTTCGTCCCTAGGCTTTCTTTGTACGAGCGAGTTTGTATTGTGAGTCTAAGTTCAGTCCTCCGATAATTGTTCTGTTCTTTTACAATCAATGGCAAACATACATATATCCTAATATATACACATATATGCATCGGGAAGAAAATGTTGGGCTTACGAAGGAAAATGAAACTCAGACCTGGGATTGAAATAGCTCGACAAATCTCATCACAATATATATACATATATCTATATTTAAAACACACACACACACACACACACACACACACACACACACACACACACACACACACACACACACACACATATATATATACATATATATAAAAAATAAATAAATATATATATATTATATATATATATATATATATATATATATATATATATATACACATATATACATATATAAAAAAAATATATATATATATATACACATATACATAAGGCAAATAGGGATATATATACATATATGATGGAAATAATTGAAAGTCAAATTAGGGACTAAAACACACAAGTACAGAATCTTAACACCTTCATATAAACTCAGAAAATATGAATTAAATCTCAAAAATTTGAAATATCACCAAACAGTTCAATTATATATATAACTCGAAACCCGAAATCCAACTCAATGCCCAAAATGCAATACACACAACTAGAATTCACGTAACTTGGCAAACACGAAGGTGTCTATGTGTGTGACGTGCTCGGATACTCACAGGGTCGAACCTGCATCTGTATCGTATCCACGGAGCGCGTATCAAAAAATCGAACTCACGTGTCGTGCACGTGCGTTTCGCCCATTGGACGCCGCACGCAAAACGAGAATCCTCGTGCTCGTACACATAGCTAGGTAGGGTCCCGGGGTAGGTCTAGGACACGTTGACACGACACCATGTCGCGTCTACGCGACACAGCAACACGCGACTCCCCAGCGCGGTCTGCGCACGCGCGTGCGTGCGTGCCCGTGGGCGCGTGTTGGGTGTCGTGGCTCGTGATTCGAGCCACACCGCGACTCAGGATCGAGTTCCTGTGTAGTCTTGGCATAGGGCTTCGTGCTCGGGCTCCTGGAACGTGTCCGCGTATGAAGGCCATGTCAGTGGCACTTTTCAGCCGCGTGTACAGTACGGGCTGAACAGTGCACGCAAGATTTCTTCGTGCACGCTTCACGAAACAACGTGTAATTTTATGGGTATGCGGGCAGAGGTTGCCTCCACGTGCTCATAAAATTTTACGCAAAACGGAGCCCTGTGCGTCGAGTTACGACGCTCGGATAGCAGGGCATGCACGAGGCCGTGCACGGGCCTCGTGCACGCGTGTCTGTGTCCAATTCAGACACTAAAATATTGTCGATTTCAGATCTGTCTTCCCGAAAGTTATCACAAATAATATTAGCAAAGAATTCATGAAAATAAAATTAAAAAAATAACACTTTTCAGTTCTAAGTGGCATTTTGTCGAACACGTTTCTCCCGAACACATTTTGGTAGAACGAGGTTTACCTATTGAGAGTTGGAATCTCAATGAAAGTGAATCCTCGAGCGTTATGACGACCGGTTTCTCCCGAGCAAATGCCTCCAACTCCTTGCTAGCAATGCTCCAGAAAGTTCTCATCCTCCCCACGGTCGCAATGCAATTCATTTGGCACGAATCGGATGCTGTATGAGAAAGTTAGAATTTTGAAGAAAAAGAAGAAAACTAGGGTTGAGCTTGGAGGCTATGTGATTTCTTCACAAATGAGAGGGGGGTGCTGTACATGGCCGGCCATACATAGGAGATTATTAGGGTTAGGGTTAGTCATGGGCCAAGAACTCTTAAGTTGCTACAAAGGCCCAATGACAAAAGGCTTTAAAGGCTTATAAAAAATGACTTAAAAATTATTAAATAATTCTAAAAAATAGATAAAAATTCTAAATTAAATCTAAAAAGTCAATAATAAATCTAATTACATTATTAGGCTTCTAATCAAGGTTGACTAAGGTTATACCATCTTGGTCCTGCCAAAATACCAATCCAAACTACACAACAATCAATTTAATTAACATTTTAAATAAATTTAAAATAATACACAATGACTAAAATACCCCCTAATTAGAAAAAGTGAGTGTGACAGAAAATTAGGTTTATAATGTCATGGTTAGTATTTAATCATGGTTAGCTAAGTTTAAACCGACTACTAACACAACACCAATTAAAATATTATAAATTAATCCAAAAAAATAAAAATCACATAATTATCAAAATATCCTTATTTTAGAAAAGTGGTGGTTACACGTCGGTACAGAGACGCTTAGGCCACTTATTGAGGAATAATTATGGTGGTCCTTGGGTAAACTACTCTGATGCTCTGGAAGGCCTACTGGTTTGCGCGCTTCAAGGTTAAAATAAATTTACTTTTAACATGAATCATATAATTTATGCATATTATATATAACTGATAAATATTTGGTTTGCACTCTTCCAGGCTATATTTTTCTATCCACCGTACCGGGCCGTGCTGATCAAGGGGATGTTTCTAGCCGTCGCTGCTAAGCTGATCCGCGACGCTATTAATCATCAGAAGACTCGTGATCGTGCCAGAAAGCCGATCCAAGGTTGGATCACACCTGATCAGTGGACTACGATGAAGGCTCGATTCGACGAGCCAAGGTACAAAGAAAAGTCTGAAAAGGCCAAGGCGGCTAGGAAGCAGGGAAAAAAGTTGTATGGTGGGTCGATTCCGATGACGGAACATTTCTGTCGTTTGGTATGACTTTTTATTTCAGATATATTATTTTAATGCAAGTCCGATAAATTAGTAAAATGCGATATATTTAATTACAGATAAGGAGGGATGATGACGCCAATATGGTGACTGTCTTCCTGGCCACACATCGGAAGGACAGAAAGCTTATTGACGAGAGGGCGGAGCAGGCCTATGTAAGTATTACAATTCTATTTATTAATTTTAATACTTCGTGTTACTTTTGATATAACTTAGTAAATATGCATGCAAATCGATATTCATGTAGTTAGCAATAATAAGTACATTAGACATTAGAAGTTATAGAGTATCCATGCATTCTAGGCCGAGTGTGAACGGCTTAAGGAGCGGGCGGCTGCTAGTGCACATGCTGCGGGAGAGGCCAGTACTTCCTCGCAGCCTACTCCAGCTTCGTCGGAGGACGAGCTGTGGGTGACCGCCGCTGGTGGTCTCCACAGGGATACGTACTACGGTACAGGATCCTATGGCGACCTAGTTGTGACACAGTCCTCTAGGGCCTCCCATGCTAGTGTGCATGGCCCACAGCTCTCCCAGGAGTCTGCCCGAGTCCAGCAGATGGTAGAGTCTGTCCGTGACGAGCTGCTACGACGGATCCAGGAGCAGCACCATTCGGACGATGCTGCGCACCTAGCATGATTGGATACGTTCGACCGCAGCATTATGGAGCTCAGGGATATGATTGAGATGACAGAGCAGGGCGTCTCTAATCTTAGAGCGTTGACAGAGCACAGCGTGATGGATCTGCAGGTATCACAACTGTCCATGGGCGAGAGGTTGACGTTGATGCATGATTCAATGGTTGATAGCAGTACGAGGCTGTTATCTACCATGGATTCATACCACTAGCGACTAGCAGCGTTGGAGCGTTATTGTCCTTCGGGTGCGCCTTCATCGTCGTCGACTCCGCCTTCTTTATCAACACCGACTCCACTGGCGTCACTACCTAGCTTCTTCATCAGCGACGATTTCACGGGAGGAGTATGAGATATTTCTATTCTTGAGGCGCGACGGTGCCCTTCCTCCTCCAGATCCGCAGTAGTCTGAGTTAAGACTGTTTGATGAAATGATATTTTAGTGTTTGTTCATGTTGATTGTTTGTTTGTGTGTAGACTTTTAGTATTGGTTGTGTAAACTTTGGATATTGGTTGGTTGGTTGTAGACTGGGTTAATTGTTATACACTTTGGATATTGGTTGTAGTCTTTGGATATTGGTTGTAGACTTTGGATATTTTAGTGTTTGTTATACACTTTGTGTTGGTTGTACACTTTGGATATTGGTTGTAGACTTTTAGTATTGTTTGTGTTGATTGTTATACTGTTGTGATTTATTGGTGTTGAGTATTCTACCGAAGGGGTCGGCGAACCCAGGGAGAAAATATGCTTCTGTGTATTTATTGTTATTTATTAAACTACAGGAAGAAAATGTGATTTTGTGGACATTTTGTAATTTTTTATTTTTTTTGCAATTTAGCGACGTTCAGCAACGTTTAGCAACGTTTACCCACGTTTAGTGACGCAGGAAAACGTCGGTAAACGTCGGTAAATCAGCAGGTATACCGACGCCTACTGACGTATCTGTGCGTCGGTAAGCGTCGGTAAACGTCGCTAAATGTTCCAGGATTTTCCCTTGTTAACGGAATTGATAAACGTCGGTATGTATTCTAAATACGACGCTAAAAGTTTCAGAATTTATCGACGTGTACCGACGTAATAAACGTCGCTATATTACCGATGGTGCGCCGATGAACGTCGGTAAATATTCCAGGATTACCAATGTACTTGTGCGTCGGTAAGCGTCGGTAAGAGCGACGATTAGCGACGTTTTACCTGTTAGCGACCAGACTTTTCGCGACAACAATAAAACATCGCTAAATACGTCGAGAAATGAACTTAGCGACGTTTTCATCCATTTTAGCGACGTTTTTGGGCGTCGCTAATATGACTTATTCTGGTAGTGGTTGGAGATGCTCTTTAGAGAACACTTTTTTTTTATCTCATTGTCTTGTGTCAATATCATCTTTCCACATAGGGAAGACATTGTCTTGTGCCTCATGCATGCCACATATAAATCGCAACACAAAACAAGACAATACGATTGTAGATGCTCTAACGTTTGGAAGTAGTCTTAGAGCATGTCCAACCCTATTGTGAGTTTAGAAAAAATGGTTACCACAACAAATAGGTCATACAATAGCAGTTTATCTATAGCGTTCAAGCCTCCCTGCTATAGAATGTCATCATCAATAGCGTTCATTAGTCTGTGCTATTAAAAGGTCATACAAAAGCAGTTTATCTATAGCGTTTGAGTCTCCCTGCTATTATAATACCATCATCCATAGCGTTTTTTGGACATGCTATTAAAAGTACATACAATAGCAGTTTATCTTTAGCGTTTATGCCTCCCCGCTATTAGAAGTGTCGTTACAATAGCAGTCACTATGCAGTGCTGTTAAAGGTATAGTTTTTTTTTCTGAATAAGCGATTCGGTTCATTTGAAAAAAATTTGAAGTCCTACTTTTGATATATTTTTGACATATAACAATGTATAAATTCATTATGCAGTGAGGAAAAATGTATATATTTGAAAGCAACATTTATATATATATATATATATATATATATATATATATATATATATATATATATATATATATATATATATATATATATATATTGAAGTCCTACTTTTGATATATTAATTTTTGACATATAACAAAAAAGTGTAGACTTATAATTTCTTTAATATAATTAAAATATGATTTCTATTTATTCGGTTTAACAGAATAAATCGATCAAATAACCGAATAGTTTATTCGGTTCGGTAATTCGGTTTTGGTTTTGGTTAATTTTGGTTCGATTTCGGTTTTGGAGTTTTTGAATTTCGGTTTATTTGGTGTTGACTATTTCGTTTCGGTTGAAACCACGAATAAACAGAAGGCACCCCTACATAGGTATCCCAGTTCGATTAGGAGTAGCATCATATTGTATATATTTTACATGATTAAAAATAATACTAAAACATATTTTGGATGCTATATAAGTTACAATGTCGTAATGGGATTAAATCGCTACCGTAAAAAAAATTCGTGCGAAGGAGCTACAGAATACTCTTCAACTAATCCCACTAACCTTTCAGAAATTTTATCTAAAATTCCTCTCCCCTGGTAAACCGAATAAGAAAATTTAGTAATATATATACGAAATATATCTTTGTATATTTATTTAATATATATGTTGCAAAAAAATTATAAATAAACTGAAATATTGGTTATAAACCAAATAAACTAAAAATCAAACAGATTTATTCCATTCGGTTTGGTTCGGTACAGGATATTTTGGCTGGTTTCAATTTTTGTTATTCGATTTTCGGTCGAATTTGGTATTTGGTAATTCGGTTCGGTTAACCGAGTTAATTGAATGCTCACAATTGAACTATCTACTGTTCCAATCATATGAGAGAATAAGCAACACAGTTTTATAAAATATATTTTATATTAAAATAATAAGTTATAGTATGTTGTGACTGCTATAGGAGCGATTCAGTTTTGCTACATAAAATTATGGCGTTCTCCATAGCGGGCGATCCTGTCCATTAGATGTTTCGCAATTAAATCGGAACCATCCATAGCAAAACGCTATGTTTTATGTTTGAAAAAATATTATTGTATTCTCCAGCTGGGCGCCTAACTAGAAAACCCCTTCAACTCCTATAATCTGGGCGCGTAACTAAAAAACCCTTCAACTCCTCCTCACAACTCCTCCTCACGAAAACCCTCTCTCCTCACAACTCCTCTCACGAAAACCCTCTCTTCCTCATCTTCTTCTCTCGGTCGTGAAACTCTCTTCCGGTGACGCACTTCCTCAGGTAACCCTCTTCCCCTCACAAAACCCTCATCTTCTTCTCTTTGTCTCTCTCTCCCCTCACAAAAACCCTAAAACTCGACCGACTGTCCATAGCAAAATGCTATTTTTGCAATTTTTTTCCCCGTCAATAAAGTATCTATCTGTGACGGTGTATATGTGCCTCCTCGATTTGTCAAAAATTAGGGTTCGGCTTTGGATCGATTATTTGGGGTTTTCGTGAGGGGTTTTATTGGATCGATTTGTTGGAACGGCTTTGGATGGATTATTTGGGGTTTGGATGGATTATTTGGGGTATATGTGCCTCCTCGATTTCGTGGATCAATTTGTCGGAAATTAGGGTTCGGCTTTGGATAGAAATTTTGTTTCTATGTACAACTCCTTCAACTGAATTTCTGTGACGTTTTGTTGTGGTTGATGTTATTGGTTTATTTCAGGAACCCTAATTATTTTGTGGCATTTTTGTGGCGTTTCTATGTACAACTCCATCAACTGAATTTCTGAATTTCTGTGGCGTTTCTTTAGGGCCACGTACAAATTATTTTTGGTGTTATCAAACTCGATATAAGCAAGTTGTGGGTGTCAACATGATGAAAAAAGATTGGGTTCATCTTAACAAGTATTGAAATCCTTTTCACTATACTAATGTGTTCACTTAATTAAATCCATCTTTATGTCTTATTTATGTTAAAATTATTTTGTTTTTTTAGGAATACGACATTGTATAAGAAATATGTCCGTCAGTTTGTGGATTTTGCCAAGTCAAATGCAAAGAATCCAGACTTTATGTTATGTCCCCGCATTGATTGTAAGAATTTGTGTCGTGGTAATGAAGATATGATTTTACTTCATTTGCTAAGACGTGGGATGGATATGTCTTATACAACTTGGATTTGGCATGGGGAAGGAATTTCAAATTTGGAACAGACAGAGGATACTAATATAATTGAAGATGCATATGTTCAAATGAACCCAATGCTGAACCTATCGAAGAAGAAAGGGATGATGGATTAACAACCTTATTGAAGGATGCAAAAAATCTATTATACCCAAGTTGCAAAAAGTATACACCTTATTGAAGGATGCAAATAATCCATTATACCCAAGTTGCAAAAAGTATACTAGGTTATCGGCAACCGTTATTTTATACAAGCACAAGTCTATGTATGGAATTTCTAATAAATGTTTTAGACATCTTTTGGAAATATTGCATGATATTTTACCTGATGGAAATACAATTCCAGAATCCTCACGTGACGCTGAATCGTTGCTTAAGACATTTGAGCTTGATTGTGAGAAGATAGATGCATGTCCCAATGACTGTTGTCTATACAAAAAAGAATTGAAAAATGAGGAAAAATGTAAAAAATGTGGATTGGATCGGTGGAAGAAAGATAAGACTGGCAAAATTCAAGAAGGAGTTCCAGCAAAAGTACTAAGGTACTTTTCGATAATTCCAAGGTTCAGAAGAATGTTTCAGTCACCTGAATCGGCTGAAAACTTAAGGTGGCATTATAATCCCAAAAGTGACGATGGCATCATGAGACATCCTGTGGACTCCTTATCATGGAAGACAATTGATATAAAGTGGCCCTCTTTCGCAGAAGAGCCACGCAACCTTAGACTTGGCCTTGCTGCAGACGGGTTTAATCCTTTCGGTGATCTTAGCTCTTCATATAGTTGTTGGCCAGTGATGCTCACGACATACAATCTCCCACCATGGCTATGCATGAGAAAAGAAAATCTAATGTTGACACTACTAATTCATGGACCGAAGCAACCTGAAAAAGATATAGATGTTTATTTACAGCCACTAATAGATGATTTGCTAGAGCTATGGAACAATGTAGTGCATGCTTATGATGCATTTAGTAAATCTTTTTTCAACTTGAAAGCAATTTTGATGTGGACAATAAATGATTTTCCAGCTTATGGTAACCTAGCTGGATGTACTACCAAAGGAAAAGTTGGATGTCCCATATGTGGAGTGAATACATGTTCAAAATGGTTAAAATATAGTAGGAAAACCGTCTACATGGGACACAGACGTTTTCTTCCAGCCAAGCATCCATTTAGGTTGAAAAAAAGTTGGTTTGATGGTAAGCAAGAACATAGGGAACCACCTAGATTAATGACTGGATCGAAAATTTTAGAAGGACTAAAAAATATGACAAATGATTTTGGGAAAGGAAAAGACAATGGCAAAAGAAAGAGGCAATCTTCAGAGATGTGGAAGAAGAAGTCAACATTTTTTCACTGCCGTATTGGGAGATAATATCATATTATTTTCATATGTGTTTTGTTGTTTCCAATTGACCTTTCTATTCTGTTTTTGGGTTTTGTAGCATCTCATTTTACGCCATAATTTGGATCTAATGCACGTAGAAAAGAACTGGTGTGATAGCGTGGTTGGTATATTGCTAAATGCAAAGGGAAAATCGAAGGATGGCATAGAATCACGTAAGAATTTGGAAGAAATGGGCATTCGACAAGTTTTGCATCCAGAATTAAGAAATAAAAGATTTTTTCTTCCACCGGGACCGCACACCCTTTCAAAGAAAGAAAAGGAAATTTTTTGCAAGAGATTATATAACTTGAAGTTGTCCGATGGTTACTCTGCAAACATTGGAAACTGTATATCAGTAGAAGAATGCAAAATAACATGACTCAAGTCGCATGATTGTCACGTGTTAATGCAACAGTTGTTGCCTGTGGCATTGAGAGGTCTTCTTCCAAAAGGACCAAGGATTGCAATATTTCGAATTTGTGCATTTTTTAATGTCTTGTGCCAAAGAGCCATCGATAGAGAACAGAGAAATTAGAGGAAGAAATTGTTGAGATATTATGCTTGCTTGAAAGGTATTTTCCTCCTTAATTTTTCGATATCGTGATTCATTTACCAATCTACTTGTTGACATATTATGTTTGGTTGAAAGGTATTTTCCTCCTTCATTTTTTGATATCATGATTCATTTGCCAATCCATCTGGGACGTGAAGCTAAATTAGGTGGCCCAGTCCATTATCGTTGGATGTATCCGTTTGAAAGGTGATCATTTGTTTTCTTTTTATTGATTTTCATTCATTCGTTTGCTTACTTTAAATAATTTTTTTTTCTCGTAGATACATAAAGATCCTTAAAGGATACGTTAGAAATCGTGCACGTCCTGAAGGTTGTATAGTAAAATGTTATCTTGCTGATGAGAGCATGGGATTTGTTAGTGGGTACATGAAACAAGTTGCTGAGATGGATCATCGTCCAAATAGAAATGAAGATATTGAAAATGATGCGATTTTCGATGGCCGTCCAATTTCAAAAGGAACAATAATGACATTGGATAAACAACAGCTACAAAGTGCTCATCGTTATGTATTGTTCAATATGGGAAGTCGAACCTTATCTAGAGTAAGTTATAAGAAAACATACTAACTCCAACGTATCTTGCCAATATCTATAATTAATATCATGTAAAATTGTTTTCCCTATTAGGATGCACTTGAAGGAATTGAAACTTTTGGATAGACGACTTGTTCAAAATAAAAATTTACTTCAAGATCGTCATTCGAAGGAATTGTCATCTTAGTGAAAAAAGAAGGTCCCAATTTCTTTTTTTTTAGTACCCTTAGCACATTATTTTCCAAACAATGTATGTCCTTACCTTTTGTTTTGATTTTGAACAGATTGAGGGACAATCCCGTGGAAACATATCTGACATGTTAAGAGGGCTTGCACATGGCCCTTCAAAACATGTTGTGTCTTATTCAGGATTTGTTATCAATGGTAACCGCTACCATACAAAGGCTGCTGAGAACTCTAGGCAGAACAGTGGTGTCTCACTTGAGACAACAACCATTTGTAGATCCAGCTCGAAGGATAGGAACCAAGTCACCGATACAGTTGCCTACTATGGAGTACTTAAGAATATATTTTGCTTGGATTATCAGACCTTTCACATTCCTATTTTTGATTGTGATTGGGCTAGCACAACAAATGGTGTGAAAATAGAAGATGGGTTTACCTTGGTTAACCTTCACCAAGGAAAACACTGCTTTGAAAGAGACTCGTTTATTCTAGCATCACAGGCAACCCAAGTATTTTACTCTAAGGACACTGCTTCATCTAATTGGCATGTTGTGTTAAAGGCACCAGCAAGAGGTTTTCAAGATATGGATATGGACGTTGATCAAAATGTCTTTACACCATCATTAGCACCAGTGGATGTATCAAAACTAGATAAGAATGTTGAGGATGGTAGTGATAGTTATCTTAGAAAGGATTGTGAGGGCATTTATGTTTAAGAGGTCTTTTTCCTCTATATTTAATCTTATGAAACACTCTATATTTAATCTTATGAAACACTCTATATGGTTTAATTGGTCTCTATGTTTCCTTAGTTTTTATTATTGGTATAGAAGCTTGTTTGAAAATAACTAGTTTTTTTTTTAACGCTTTCACAATTATCCTTGTATTTGTTATATGCATGTTTTTAGTATTCTTTGTTAAGGTTGTGCAGAACATGCATACAATCAGTAGTTTTTATTAGGTTTTGGTTTTTTTAATGCTTCACAATATAGGGTCTGTGAACTTCGTTTTAGTATTTGATACTCTATCAATGTATAGTCCTTCAAAATACAGGTGTAAACTCAAACTATGTACAGTCCTTCGATGCACTTTGGCCGTCTTGGTTATTAGATTTGGGTATGTATCAACATGTATCAGAGGGTCATGAGGGTGTGGATTATGTCCTAGTGAGCTAAGGGTATATTAGTTTGTTAGATGTTAATTTTAGGTTTGTGGGGAACTTGAGAAATGTGTTTCAGTGTCTTGGAGGTTATGGAATTAGTATATGTTAGCATAAGTTAGTGTTAGAGAGTGGGAGGAATGATGGGTAGACAGGGGCATGGCCATTTGGCCATGCTATGCAGCAGTAGGAGCACAGGCAGTGACTTAGCCACTTGGCTCTGTTGCTTGCATTGCTGGTCATTTGCATTGCTGGTCATTTGCAGGCTACAGCAGCAGGAGCACAGGCAGTAGGTGGTTCTTGCTTGCATTGCTGGTCATTTGCAAGCTACAGCAGCAGGGCAGCTGTATATGCAGAGCATGCAGCAGGCAGTACATGCCTTGCCTTGTCCTGCCTTGGCTTTGTATTTTCTTAGCAGACAGTCTATGATACTCTATGATACTCTATTTGTCCATGCAGCAGACAGTCTATGATACTCTACTTGTCATGATTGATTTTTTTTTAATATTTGCTTATTTTCTAATCATCATCAGCGAGTAATTCTTGCTCGTAGTTACCCTATCTTGCAATGACACCAAGGAAAAGGAGAAATGATGGTGAAGCTGAGGTAAATAACCTTCAACATGTATTTGAAATTACGCTTACATAAATCTCATTTATTTCTTACTGTTTTAATATGTTGCATATTTGTAGTCTTCAAAACGCGCAAAAAAGAGAGCAAAGAAGCAAAAACTACGCGTCGAGGCTGCTCTTGTGAACAATCAAAATTCTGGTTTCTATATAAGTGAGCAAGAAGGTTCGAATGCGCTAAGGATCAAGCACATATTTTCACAGATTTTTTGCAATGTTGTGGGAATGTTATTCTCAAAACTGTGTTATGAGAACAAGCATAAATGTCAACTGTTGCAAAACAAGTTACTGTTTTCTATAGCAATGCTTACATATTTTTCTAATGCATAAATGTCAGCTGTGTTCTTGTAGAGTGCAAATCAAGCGAGTAAATCTACAAAGAAGCACAAGAAGGTAAAGAAGCACAAGAAGCAAAGGAAAGACAAGGAAAAATATTCCAATGAAGAACAAGTAAAAGAAGCATCAAATGAGGGACAAGAACCAGAAGATTCAAATGACGTAGAAGAACCACAAGCTTCAAATGAAGGCAAAACAGAGAGAACAACAAGGACTAGGGGACCCACTAGGTGTAGTACTTTGCCCGTTGAAAGTGGCAATAGGCTAGAGGTGGAGTTAAATGAAAATGGTCAACCAATTGGAAGGAACTCGAAACATCTTTCAACTTTTGTCGGATGTTTGACACGTGAAATGGTACCAATAACGTTCGATGATTGGAGACATATACCTTCTGAGAGCAAGAACTTCTATTGGAAAGCTGTTACAGTAAGATAAAAGTTTACATTCTTTTTTAAATGTAGTTTATATCTACTATCTTCCTAATAATTACTTATGACTATTTTGCACTTATAGCAAAAATTTACATTCAAAGAGTGCGATGAGGAGGCAAAAATGTATGTCCTCCAACAAATGGGAAGACTTGCTAGGGCCAACAAATCAAAATTGGGAAAATATTTGAAGAGAAAATCGAATGGCGTAGACCCGGCAGATTGGGGACTATTCGCTAAGAAAAGATCATCAAAATAATTTAAGGTATGTTGAACTCAATTTTTTGAAGCTTCAATGTCTAAAATTTAAGGTATTATCTAATAATATGCATGTGTTGTACATAGGAGAGCTCTACAAAGTTTAAACAAATGAGAGGAAAACAAACAATGTCGTACCTTGGAAGTAGAAAAGGCTTTGCTCGCATTGCCGATGAAATATTGGTAAGTATAGAGTATTTCTTTTCATTCGTATTTATAACTCTCTACTTATCAATGCCAATTTTACCTAATACAATGCAGAGAAGGGAGGGACCATGTCCTATCGATAAGGTTAGGCTTCGTGCTTGGATCCGGGGATATACTACTAGGGAAGGTGTAGCTAAGCACTCAAAGGACAACGAGCTCATTGTATGTACACAATTACCTTCTTATGGATATATTATGTTTTTTTCTTCTTGTACGAACAGTCAAGCGTTGTCCAACGAAGACTAATTTTAGTTTTCTTCATCGTAATTTCAGCAAAAAGCCAAGGAAATCCTTCTTGCACCACCTTCAGAGGGATCCCAACAATTAGATGAAGGTGATGCACTTTCACAAGTAGTACGACAATCTGAAAAACGGGGAAGGATTAGAGGAGCCGGAGCCGGAGTAACTAAATCTAAATTAGTTGCTCAAAAGAAGCATTCTCAAACAGTAGTTCGTCTGGAAAACAAAATTGAATCGATGCAGGACGAAATCGACTCAATGTCAAAGTTAGTTAAAGAACAAGCAAAGTTGATAGAGACTTTGATGTAAAATAAGGTAAGTGTGTAGGAATTCTAGATTGACTCTTGTTTTATTTCACTTTGATATTTTTTTTATACATTACCTATGACGCTTGCCTTGTTTAGGAATGCGATCAACAAAAAGATGATGATGTTGACGTGAGTGTAGAGGAGAGAAATTCCCAAAGCAAAGTTGACTCAATGCAAGGGCAAATCAACTCCATATCAAAGTTAATTGAACAACAAAATCAACTAATTGGTACATTAATGAAAAGTCAGGTAAGTCATCAAGAATGACCACTTGTAACAAATCTATATTTTTTTTTGGTAGTTACATGTAACTGTTTTCCTCATTAGGATCAAAATAATATGAGCAATGAGAAGAACGACGAGAACACTAAAGAGGAGGAGGAGAACAATGAGGGCATCAGTGATGATGAGAACAATAAAGAGGAGGAGGAGAACAATGAGGGCAGCAGTGATGATGAGAACAATAAAGAGGAGGATAACAACAGTGGCGACGAGAATGATTTTGAAGTAAAGGTCATTTCAAAATCTCCATCTACTCCACAGGTAATATATTCTAATAACAAATAGAAGTATTGTAACTCGAATGATATTTAATATTTTTAAGCTTTAATCTTTATTGTAGTCACATCATCATCTGTCAAAGGACCAAAAATGCAAGTTACTGGATTGGACGGGAAATAAGAAGGAAGTTGTTGCAATTGGACGATGGATCACCGATGATCCGAATGTGCCGGTTCACGGTTATCTTCTTGGACAAGGTGCATCCCATGTTTGGGTAGATATAGTGATACAACCCAAAGCTCTGTTGTTTAGGCCGTGTTTTGGTAACGACACAGTAGAGAAAATCATTGGAAGTACCAAAGCTTGGCCAACAGACCACATTATGCCGTTTGAAGACTAGGTACGTCTTTAGTGCAGTACTGATAAGTCTTTAGTGTTTAGTACAGTACTGATAATCTGGACTTATAATCTGGACTTATACTCTACTGTTTAGTGCAGTACTTCTCCAATAATCTGGAAACTTCTTCAATAATCTGGACTTATACTCTATTGTTTAGTGCAGTACTGATAAGTCTTTAGTATAGACCACATTTACTTTAGTGCAGTACTGATAAGTCTTTAGTATAGTGCACTAGTAATGCATAATCTGGACTTATACTCTACTGTATCATTAGCCTAATGATTTTTCCAATTAGTGCACTGGTAATGCATCACTAATAATTTTTTCTTTACACTAATGATTTGTATTAGTGCACTGGTAAGGCACTGGTAAGGCATCACTAATGATTAACCCTATTTTTGTATAGGCATCACTAATGATTTTTTCCTTATACTAATGATCTTTAGTGCACTGGTAAGGTCTTCAGTCAAAAATGCATGCACTCGAGATGGTTTTTCTTTACACTAATGATTTTCCCCTACTTTTGTGTAGGTTGGATGAAGGAAGAGGATGCTTTCTGAGGAGTTTTGGTTGTGGATAGGCTCAAAGGGAGCTAAATGTTAGATAGTCAACATTTTGGGATATATGTAGCTGATACACTGTTAATGTTTAATATTTGGACATATGTTTGGTACTACTTCGTTGTTCTACATGGAGAAATTAAGGATTTTGAATGTTTGGTACTACTTTGTTGTTCTACATGGAGAAATTAAGGATTTTGAATGTTTGGTACTACTTCGTTGTTCTACATATGTTTGGTACTACTTCATTCTGTGATTGATTCGCATTTAAACATTTGAATACCTGCATTTTGTGTAAGTGTGGGCTGCATTCTGTAAATTTTCGAATACAGAATTTTCACTCTGCAATAGCATTCTGACATGCTATTGTTGCAAATATAATAGCAGGAAAGAAATGCAGATATATGAAAGAATTTTGACTCTGCAATAGCATATATATATCGAAACGCTATTATAACTCAACAACGTTCAGGAACGCCATAAAACATTTATAGCGTTAACAAATGTTATTAATGGGCTATAGCATTCGTAAACGCTATAAAAACTATATAGCGTTTGTCAGTGCTATAAAAGGTCTATAGCGTTCATGAACGCTACAACTGAGTAATAGCGTTCATGTATGCTATTAAAGTTCTATAGCGTTCCTAAATGCTATAAGCAATATACAGCGTTCCTAAATGCTATAAGCAATATACAGCGTTTCAAAACGCTATACATAGTCTATAGCGACAGTAAACGCTATAAACCATCAATAGCGTTCGGGAACGCTATAAGATTATAGCGTTCTTGTACATGAGGTTATTATAGCGGGGGCATTTATAGCGGACGCAATATGCTATAATAAACATTCTACAGCGTTCAGCGCACGCTATTATATCCTATATCTGTTGTAGTGACCACCTTTCATTTCAAAAATTCTTCTCCAATGCAAATGTAGAATAAATCGTGAACTTGATATGACAATGACATGGCAAGGACAATGTGAAGTTGGTTGTCTAGATCTAGACAATGCACTTCACAATGACATTGTCTCCACATCATCAATTATGAATAGAAATATTTATAAAAAAAATGAAGAAGTGGAGGAGTTGTCTTGGAAGTTGAAAAAAAATACTTTTTATTGTCTGCTCAATATTTTTGCATTGGAAAACACTTTTTTTTTATCTCATTGTCTTGTGAGAATATCATCTTGCCACATAGAAAAGACATTGTCGTGTGTCTCATGCCACATAAGAATCACAACACAAAATAAGACAATAGGGTTGGAAATGCTCTTAGCAATTGTTGTTTCTTAACTGTCACTAGAAATCCATGTGTCAAGATTAGCATGCATTCATGTATATGAGGGATATCAGCTTATAATTTATGTTTTGACATGTCCAATTAATTTTTTTAGATCTTATATTTATATTTTTATTATTATATCCAACATTTTAGCTTATGTTGGTTGTTGTCCTTTACTAATATTCAGGGTATAAAAAGAAGAAGCAAAAAGTATAAAAATCAGAATATAAACTTTCAGTTAAACTCTAAGGCTGTGTTTGATTGAGCTTCCTTTTTCATAGAAAATATTTCCATCACAAAGTTTTCACCAATTGTAGTGTTTGATAGTGTATATTTCCACAGAATTATTTTTCAAAAATCTATCATTTTTTATATTTTTCTCCAAAATTGTCAAAAATAAAACTAGTTTAACCTATAGGAAATATTAATTTCCATGAGAAATAACTATTTTTCGTGAAAAATAACGGCAATCAAACACCCAAATTAATTCTGTGAAATTTTTTCATAGATTTTTTTCCTAGTAAAATAATTCTATAGAATTAATTTATTTTCTACATATTTTCTATCTTGTAATCGAACGCACCCTAAACATATATAAAATCTAGAATCTAAATGCTAACGAGTCCATACAATTGGCTTCGAATCCATCAGTCTGTTCGTGCTTTCAGAGCGGACAAGATTGTGTGTAATTTTTCTTCTGTACATGTTGAATCCATCTCGACCAACCAACAAAGAAACAATCACGAGTAAAATTTTGGTACGTTTACATGAAATCGATCCACCAGATCGAATGGTTGGAGTTTAAAAAAAAGTATCAATCGGTATCGTCCTTAATGAATTGAACATAGTTGAGTTGTCATATATTATATATGTTACCTACCTCTGCATCAACTTTTAGTAATATGCATTATTGTTTAGGGAAGCAAATTTAAGAAGGAAGGACCACTGATAAGATTTAACTAATACGTTGAAACAAATGGGGAGCTACCCAACGAACATATCTGACATATTTAACCAGGATAAGAAGTTAGGTCCCGATAATAATCATGTCATGTGATCTTCATATGAGGTCGATTGATGTCGACGTGCTTGTTAGCCTTCTTGGACTTTGAGGACAAGGTGTTCGTGTATAGAGAGAGGAAAAATTGTTCCCTAAAATATACATAGAGCCCAAGTCAATATACCGACTTTGGTCCCTTTCAACCATTTCATCATGCATGCACACGCAACTGCGCAAAAGATGATACCAAGTGCTTATATATGTTGAACAAGCGTACAAATGTGAGCCACTCAAAACTGTTGTTGCAAGTAATGCTCATAGAAATCTGAATGTGAGCCACTCAAACTGTTGTTGCAAGTAATGCTCATAGAAATCTGAATGTGAGCCACTCTTTGAAAGTTGATGTAGATCAACTGAGTGTTTATCACTGTCTGAAAATGAGGCAACCCATTATCTGCAGTGTCCCGTTAATATTGTGAGTCAGGTACTTCTTGGTACTAATTATAATTTAGTACTCCAGTGACCTGATCTTAGCCTACTCTCACTTCAGATTATACACTAGCATGCATGTTGCTTCTTTTCACAACATGATCTATACATGTTTAAATAAAGGGTTATTTAGTTTTGCGGTCTCTCACAATATTAAAAATTTACATTTAGGTCTTCATATTGTTTATTTGTTTAGAATACTCATCAATCTAGAATGATACTTATGACATTGTTGTCTGCTTCTATCATGATCTCAATAATCACAAATTTCTCTCATCAACAGTTTCAATGGGGATGAGGGCATCGTGTATCATCAGATGTCTCTAGCTCGTTCCGGTCGCATTGTTGAATGCAAGCAACTCAAGAGTCCCGAAGAGTTGTGTGACTATTAAGATTAAGATAGAAACAAACAATACTGTCACAAGTCACATTCTCGATAGATAATGACAAAATTAAATAACTCAAGTTACAGAACCTCCACTATGCAAGACTAATAATCAAAGTCGCACAACTTTTAAATATTTTATTTTAATTTTAGGGTATCGTATAATATTTAAAAATTATTTTTAGGTCTTTATTTTGGACGATCAATCCAGTCAGCTGTTAGGTTGAAACCCACAACGCATGCTAGAAAAGAGCTACCCAGTAATAAGCGTCTATTTTTATTCGCCCACTAAAATTGTGTGAATGTTCACCAGTCCATCAAATAGAGTGGAATTGTAGCAACTTAAAGAATGATGAACATCAAATAAATTTTGGTAGGCCAACAAAAATGGACTCTTTGTTGGTAATTGGGACGCAGATGATTAGTGCCATAAAACAAACAGGACTCACATTTGGGAATGTGTAAGATCTCTTCATGATAAATATACCACTTGTTCTTGTGTCGTTATGATAAGTATACATATTTTAAACCATTACAGATTGATTATTTATTTAACTTTGTGCGAGATTTAAAAACAACATGGTATAGCGACAATTTTTTTGAAGGCATTGGATAGAACAGTAGGATAGTGACTTCTTTGCATTGCAATTCAGTCGGTGTTAGTGACAGCATAGAAATATGTATGTCGATGTTTGAGTTGGCAATTTTTTGATAGAGACTCCAACTTTGAATACAGAAGTCGCAAACAGTTACATACATAAAACTTAATTGATGATATCATATAAGGAAATGATAAATGGTCCACAATTTCTGTCTGTGGAAGTGACCGCGGGCCTACGTGGCTGAATCTGATTCTCTCCTCCTACTTGTGTGGAAACTACGCCGTTAGATCTCTTAATGGGAGGCAGCCACGTAGACAGAGGGCCAAAACTGTGGGCCTAAAGTACGGTCCAATTTGCAGTGTCCTCGCACATACTCTCGACCTAGCTAACTAGCCTAACATTTGCTTGGTATTATTAACTATCAACAAAATGTTGCAAGTAAGAGTTATGATTAAAAAAAGGGAAAATGCTAAGTATACAACCAAATGCATACAATCTTCTTACAAACCATCTTTTCTATCTCTTACACATGGGTCCCACCGGATTCCACCTCCCCTCTCATCTCCTGTTACATGGATTCCATCTGACTCCACTACTTGTTTACCTCCTCCAATCGAAATTCGATACGTGACGGTTGTAAGAGGATTGTAAGCATTTGGGTTGTAGACATAACAAAGCTCTTAAAAATGGTTGCGTAGATCTTCACGTACGGTCGAACCCAGACTCTGGGTTAGCGGGAATAAGTTCGTCCTTGGGTCATGCAAGCACGCACGCAAGCTACTTTGCTTCCGTATCCAAACTTTTCGCAGCAGCATGCTCACATAATCGAGTAAGAAATCATGATGACGCCTTTCATTCTCAACTAGCAAAATCTAATCTGAAGAAAAAATTGACTAAAAAAATGGAAGACCTTGAAATGAGGTCCATGTTCCCCATAAAGTATCTGCAGTGGCATATATGCGTAGTAGCAGGCATGCATGGGAAGGACAATACCTGGTTCTCTGCTGGCACCCCTATGCTGATGATTTCCTTCTAATAAATCCTGGAGGAACTCATGATTTCCTTCTAATAAATCCTGGAGGATAATACCTGGTTCTCTGCTGGCACCCCTTGTTAGATATACGACTTTTACAAATTAAGATCTATTAGTCATTTTTAGCAATTCGTCCCTCCTTATATTACAAATTTGTTCAATAAGGTCCCTACAGTCAAAATTAAAAATTTTAATCCCGAAAATGACTCTGCCCCCCTCTTCCCCCCGGTGGCGGCGACGACCCCCAGCCCCGCCCTCCCCCCTGCCCTCCTCATGCACGAACCCCCTGCCCTCGCCCCGCCGGCCCTCCCCCCGACGGCGAGCCTCCAGCTCGGCCCGTCCCCTGTGAGCCTTCCCCCCAACCTCGTCGGCCCCGCACGGTCCTCCCCTGCACTCGCCGCCCCCCCCCCCCCCCCCCCGCTGTCCTCCCTCCGCCCTCGCCCTGGCCCCACGCAGCCCTTCCCGGTGGGCCGTCGGCCATCCAGCCCCTCCCCTAACAACCGCGGAAGAGGGTGGGTTGAGGGGTCCCCTTTTTCCCCCGGTGGCGGCGACGACTCCCCAGCTCTCCCCCCGCCGGCCCTGCCCTCCCTTCCCTCCTCCCGTCCGACCCTTGCCCTCCTCCCGCCGGCTCTCCCCCCGGCGGCGAGCCCCCAGCCCCGTCCGTCCCCCGCGAGCCTCCCCCTCCGACCTCGCCGACCCCGCACGACCCTCCCCCGCACTCGCCGGCCCCCCGCTGTCCTCTCCCGCCCTCGCCCCGGCCCCACGTAGCCCTCCCCGTGGGGCCGCTGGCCACCCTGCCCCTCCCCCAACGGCCGAGGAAGGAGGGGGAAGGGGTAAAATTGTCATTTGTGGGGTTTTTTTGCAACAAAAAATAAATAATTGAGAATTTAGGAGCACGAGATCTTTTTTCACGAAAATGGCCAATTTAGAAAGGATTTTTTTGTCATTTACCCATACAAAAATGATATCAAGTGTCATAACTAATATTGCAAGTTAATATTTGAGTTCATGTACTCGTCCATATTTGTGGGCGTCGAATGTAGATGCAGAAAATTTTTTGGGTTCGACCTATTTTTTTTTCTCGGTTATATAAAAGACGTTAGTCAGTCAGCTTCCTATATATATTTCTTCTTCTCAGTTCATTTTTTACCTAAGATGTTACTACCCAAACTTCTATATACGTTTCATCTTCTCGGTTCATTTTTTACCTACGATGTTACTGTCCAAACTTTACTACTATTACTCTCGAAATCAGAAACAAATCGATGTTCATTCCTATGTCCATTCTCGTTTGTTGTTTGTTCCTCTCGAACATGGCCGATCCTGATCTCATGAAAGGTCATGACGAACTTTCAAAATTGAATCCCATACATAATGTAAAATATTTGGAAAAAAACTGAAATAAAATTATTGAACCTCATATATGCAAGTCTAACATAGTAACCACTACACTACAACATTTATGTTAAGTGAGACCCATGAAACATATTAGATTTATTTTAAATGCCAAAATATTAATATATTTATATTTAAACTAATTTTTTTGTGTTCTTCCAGATCCTTGCACTACCAAAATACAGTCAATTAGCGATGGCTGTTTAGCGACAGATTCTTTCCGTCGTAATTAGCGACGGACTTGCGACAAATCATCGACGGATTACCGACGATAAGCCGATAATTTTTTATTTTTATTTTAAGGGTGAGAAAAGGTCGCCAGTTCGTCGCTACTGCGTCGACTACTTGGCGGGAAATGTTGGGAGAAGTGGCGGGACAAATTTCCGACTACTTGCCGACGGATATTCCGTCGGCAGTTATCTAGTATAGCGTCGGCGTAGCGATGGATATTATCCGTCGCTAGTCCGTCGCTAAATATACGATCCTGACTTAAATTGAAACGACGAGGGCGATTTTTCATTCCCCCCAAATTTCACCCTCTCTCCTCTCTCTCTTTCGCGGCTCCCTCTCTCCCAAAGGTGATCGGCGTCCTCTCCGACGGCTCTCTCTCCAGGTAATCCTCTCTCTCTCTCTTTCGCGGTGGTCGGGGGGGGGGGGCTGCGGGGGCGACGGGGGCTACGGGGGCTGGGGGGCGGCGGGGGAGGCGGGGGCTGCGGGGGTTTTGGGTGGCGGGGGAGGGGGGTAGCGGGTCGGGGTAGAGGGTCGGGGGGGCAGCAGGGGGTGGTGGGGCGGCTAAGGGTTGTGGGTGGCGAGGATACGGGAGGGGGGGGCGACTGGGGGTTGTGGGTGGCGGGGGGTGACGGGGTGTTGTGGGTGGCGGGGGCTGCGGGGTGCCGCGGGGGCGGCGGGGGTTGTGGGTGGCGGGAGGCAGCGGGGGCGACGGGGGTTGTAGGTGGCGGGGGTTGTGGGTGTTGTTGTCGGTCGGGGCTGCGGGGGCGACGGGGGTTGTGGGTGGCGGGGGTTGTGGTTGTTGTTGTCGGTCGGGGCTGCGGGGGCGGCGGGGGTTGTGGGTGGCGGGGGAGGGGGGGCAGCGGGTCGGGACAGGGGGTCGGGAGGGGGCAGCGGGGGGTTGGGGTGCAGCGGGGGGTTGTGGGTGGCGGGGCTGCGGGCGACGACGGGGGGTTGTGGGTGGCGGGGGACGGGGAGGGGGGCGACCGGGGGTTGTGGGTGGCGGGGGCTGCGGTGGCGGCGGAGGGCTGCGGGTCGGAAGGGGGGGCGCAATTGATACTTTGAAATGTATACATGTTGAGTTGTTTAAATTTACTGTTTCACATGCATTCCCTTTCACAGTTTTGCTAATTTGAAATCGAACTTGATTTGCTAATTATGATTGTAATGTATGTATACAGGTAACCGTATGTTAAATGCATGATATGAAATATGATATGTATGTATGCATATATGATATATGTAGGTAGTGGTTGTGTGTTATAGGCTATGGCCATATGAGTTGTGTGTTATAGGCTATGGCCATATGAGTTGTATGTATATGTTATGTTGTATGATAGTTAGTAATTGAATGAGGCTTGATTTCATATAGTTTTAGTGTTGTATTGGTATAGGTAGGCTTATCTATAGGCTATTTAGCGACAAATTTTTATTTTAACGATGGATTTTTAGCTACGTCTATTTAGCGACGGATCTTTTCGTCGAAATTAGCGACGGACTTTCGACAAATCACCGACGGATTACCGTCGAATATTTAGCTACGGCTATTTAGTGTCAGATTTTTTTCCGGTATCGAACTATCGGTATCGGACTATCGGTATCGAACTATCAGTAGCGGATCCACCTCCTCGTCCGTATGTACTTACTATTGATCTTAGCGAATTAGTATCGGTATATCGGTTTGGTATAGGTCGTATCGGATGGTATTGACCTTAGCGAATTGGTATCGTCCTATCCGATATGTATCGGCCATATAGCTAGGATTCGTATTGGCCTTATCGATTCGGTATCGGCCATATCCGATAGGTATCGGCCGTATCGGATATATATCGGCCGTATCAGATTAGCATGGTGGAAGGTTTAGTAACAACTATACTTAGATTTTTCTCTTCTCGAGTTAGAATAGAATTGCAAGAGAGTCACGAGAGAGTACAAAATCTCATAGATATTGATGTTTACGAGAGTGATTAGCTAATTACAGTAACATACATGCCGTATTTTCCATCATGAAAGGAGAGATTGAAGGCAATAACATACAAAGTTGTATTTCGGAAGAAGAATTCCTATAAACTCTTTGTTCACAAAGCAAGCTATAGAGAATACAGAACAAGTATCGAGTTCATAACCTACTTCGCAAGAGAAGTATCTTACTGTTCTATGTCAGATCAGCCTGAGATAACTGAGAACATTAAAATACTTCTCTTGCGAAGTAGGTTATGAACACGATACTTTTTCTGTATTCTCTATAGCTTGTTTTGTGAACAAAGAGTTTATAGGAGTTCTTCCCCCGAAATACAACTCTGTATGGTATTGCTTTCAATCTCTCCTTTTCTGATGGAAAATACAGCATGTATGTTACTGTAATTGGCCAATCACTCTGGTAAACATCAATATATAGGAAATTTTTTTACTCTCTCGTGACTCTTTTGTAATGGTATTCTAGCTCAAGAAGAGAAAAATTCAAGTAAAGTTGTTACTAAATCTTCTACCATGCTAATCCGATACGGCAGACACATATCCGACACGGCCGATGGCACCCTCGGATTTTCGTTATACGTATTTTAGTATACGTGTACGTATCTCGGACCCGTATTTTGACTTGTCCTGACTAGTCTTGGGTTTTTGTATTGGCATGGATTAGTTAGCATTTCATTGTTCGAGTGGTCTATTTTGACCTTGGCCTGCATCGGGTTCGGTTGGGTTCGGCTTCGTTTGGCTCGGTTTGGGTTAGTATGCAAACTCCTACCTACCACCATCCATCATTTATTAACACACCAACCCCTTTCTCTCTCCTCATTTACTTCTTCATTTACTTCTTCTTCTTTCTCCATTAACACTCTCCACCTACCAAGAGAGGCTTAGGCAAGTGCAACTTGCTTCATGGAGGAACTTAATTTTTGTTGTTCCATTGTCTTCCTCATGAGATTCTAAGATACTTTAGTACTTAGCATTTTTAATTTCCATGGTTTATTTCAGGTAGATCTAAGCTTATTGTATTTTTGAATTTTTTTGGTTTTAATCTATCAAACCTTTTTATTTTCAAGTTTTGATGGTTCCATGTTGTTGAGAATTTCATTCTACCCTATTTTGACCTATGGAAGTCTAGATTTGGGCTTGGATTGAAGGTTGGGAAGTCTGGGAACCCCCAACTTCCCAGGTTCTTCTTCTCAGAAAAGTTGGAGAAGGAGAACAGTGCTTCCCGCCTGACCCTTGCCGCATGGCTTTGGTTGACTTAGCCGCATGGCTTCGGTTGACCCTTTGCCGCATAAGCCTGTTCCTCCATTGCCGCATAAGCCTGTTCCTCCTTGCCGCATGGCCCCTGTTTTCCCGAGCCGCATGGCTCTTGGCAGCCTTTGCCGCATAAGACTGTTCCTCCTTGCTGCATGGCCCTTGTTTTCCCGAGCTGCATGGCATTTGGCAGCCTTGCCGCATAAGCCTGTTCCCCCTTGCTGTATGGCTACATCTAGCCTTGCCGCATAAGCCTGTTCCCTCTCGCTGCATCGCCCCTGACCCCCTAGCCGCATGCTGCATGGCCGTTCGGCCCTTGCCGCATGGCGATCCTTGGCCGCATAGGCCATGGCCCTTGACTCCCGGGCCGCATGGCTCTTCCCACAGCCTTTGTACCCTTTTATTATTTTGGTTGTTACATTTATGCTTATGCCTCATGACCCTCTGTGTAACTTGGGTCCTTGATTGTAATGCTTATACCATGTTAATCCAGTTGGCATAGTTTATTTTGATAACATTCACAACATCTTCGTAGTCTAGTTTTTTCTGTTTTCTGATTGATATTATTTCAGAAGCTCTACTACATAAAGTCTCTCCATTCAAGACAAGTCATCAAAGCCTTGAAGACTGAAGCAAAGACCGGCAATCCTTGAAAGATGGCTCTCAACACTTCAAGATTTCGAGTCTGTACAAGGTCTAGGTCTTTTTGTAAACACTTAAGGTTGGATGAAAAAACTAAAAGCTTTCTATTCTTTCAGTCAAAAATTAATATCTTAAAGAACGGCATACCGACGGTATACCGTTTTCATTGACCACAAAATATTCTGTGACAAATATCGGCATACCGACGGCATACTCCGGCATACCGACGGTATACCATTTTGTTTGACACAAAAACGTTCTGTGAGAAATATGGTAATACCGACGGTATACTACGGCATACCGACGGTATACCGTTTTGTGAGCCATAAAACGTTCTGTGACAAAACATCGGCATACCGACGGTATACTACGGTATACCGTTTTGTTTAGTCACAAAATGTTCTGTGACGAACATCGGTATATCGAAGGCATACCGCGGTATACCGACGGCATACCGACGGTATACCGGTTTACAAAATTTGACTTTTGAATGGACGAATACTAGCAGTAATTGCTAGCATTAAATGCTTCCAACGGATATAATTATGACCGTTGCTATTCAGAACGGCATACCGACGGCATGCCGGTCCATACCGACGGTATGCCGTCTGGGCTGTATCCAGGAGCATTAAATGCTACCTACTCTTGGTTTCTTTATAAATGGAAGCCTTCTCTCTCTTGAAGGTTCATCCACTTTTGCCATAAATTTTTCAACAACCAAGAGCTCCACCATTACTCTCTACACAAGCTGTTAATTGTCATCAATTTCCAAAGTGCTAGAGTATTCAAGAGTTGTACCTTTCGATCTTCAAGTATTAGAAGATCAACAAGTTCTCTTCTTTTCCTTTTGAAGTTGGCGAGCCTTCGTAAGAAACTCGTGTGTAAGAAGTTGACAAGTTCTTCGGATCCAAACTCGTGTTGAAGTTGGCGAGTTCTTCGGATCCAAACTCGTGTGTATTATTTTACTTAATAGTGGATTTAAGCCAGAGAGAGTTCCGGGACTGGATTGCCTCTAGGGAGGATACCAGGATACATCGCGTGTTTGATTTTCTCTCTCTCTCTCTTTTTAATTGAAGAATATTGCTTGTTGTATTTAAATTATTTTATTTCCCTATTTACCCCCCCTCTAGGGTTCTACAATTGGTATCAGAGATTTGTTCTCTTGATTTGGATTTACACCCTTAGAGTGATCCATGGCTACTAACCCTAGTATCAACACTTTCCACAATGAGGGACACTCCACAAATAGGCCTCCCCTATTTGATGGAACCAACTATAACTATTGGAAAATTAGGATGAGCATTTATCTGAAGTCCATTGATTTTAATTTATGGGATTGTGTGATAAATGGTCTCCCTACTCCTTTCGGAGTTATTGAGGATGTAGTGTCTGACACTCTTAGGGACAAACTCACTGAGAATGTCAAGAAGCTTGTTAGTCGAGATGCCAAAGCTATGAACGCTATTTATTGTGCTCTTGATAGCAGTCAATTCAATAGAATCTCTACTTGCAAGACTTCAAATGAGATTTAGAAGTTGCTTGAAGTCACACACGAGGGTACATCACCAGTAAAAGAATCAAAGATTAGTAGACTCACACAAGAATATGAATCTTTTAAGATGAAACAAGATGAGTCTATTACTTGCATGTTTACTCGTTTTGGTGATATCATTAATCCTCTTTCCTCTTTTGGTAAGGAATATCCTGCTCATGAAAAGATCAGGAAGATTTTCAGAGGATTGACCAAAGGATGGAGTCCTAAAGCTACCGCCATCATTGAAGGGAACGACCTGACAGTCATGAAACTTGAGACCCTCATGGGGAAGCTTATGACTCATGAACTTGACATGAAAGATCAAGAAGAATCTTCCATGCAAGAGAAGGAAAAGGTGTAACACCCAGTTTTCTAAAATGAGGGTAATTTTAAAATTTTGTATTTTAATTTATTTAATTATGATATTTAATTAATAATATGATTTTTGGTAATTTTTAATTATTTTTAAACTATTTAAATCATGACTTATGATTTTGGTGTTTGACTAGTGTAACCTTGGAGACTGTTGACCTAGAGCCTAGCCATGTGATTAGGATGTTTGATTACTACATTTTAGCCTAGAGGATATTTTGGTCATTTTAGGATTTATTTGAATTTTTGGGAATTTTTAGAAATTATTTTGGAATTGTTTGAATGAGGGTTGACTAGGTTGACTTTGACTAGTTTGACTTTGTGACCTAACCCTAGTTGAGTTGGACTTGGCTAGTTATGAGACCATAGGTTAAGTTAAGTTAACCATACTCTAGTTAGTGAAATCAATTAGGAATATTGAGATTTGAATAGAGAGATTTTGACCACAAGTCATGGCTTGTGATTTTAAGTCATTTGATTTATGACTAAGCCCAAAGCCCATTAGCCAAGTGCCCAACCCTAACCCTAACAATTTTGTCCGGCCAACTTAACCCTCCTAGGGATTCCCTCCTTATAAATAATCTTTTAGAATTTAGGGCTAGCCTCTTTAGGAAGGAGCAAGTTGAGAAAGAGGTATTTTTCCTATTTCAAAAATCCCTAGAAAATCCATTTTTCCTCCTTTTTAATCGAAACAAATTGCAATAGATTTTAATCTGAGTATTCTTGCTGTTGTTACAACTTATTCTCAGATTCAAATCAATTTGGAGGAGTTTCACCATCAAGAGGAGCATCTCTCTTTAGAGTTTTTTGGGAGTTTTGATACATAGAGGTAACTTCCTATTTTTACCATGAAATTCTAGTTTTATTGCATTTCTAGGGAACCCTAGGCCTAACCTAACAGTAGGAATAGGAAACCCCAAAATTTGGGTCCATTTCGTGTCCTATTTGGACACGTATCAGTGTCCCTATGCATGTGTTTGTGAAAATGCCACAGAAAAAGTTTTTGTGTTATTTTTGAAATCTTTTTGAATAGGAAATTAGTATTTGTTATCGCTTACACGATTCTTCACGACTGAGGGTGTCTCTGTGTCGCATCGTGTCGTATTCGACACGTGCACACGCGAGTGCGCGCGCGCACGGGACTGTGCACGTGTCCTGCTGTGCGGGGGCTATTTCTCTTCGGACACAGCACAAGGACACGTGAAACTCGACACACACTAGGGGGCAATGACTGACACCACGTGTGTCAAGTATCACGTGTCCCCGTGTCGTGTCAAGTGAGCACGAGGCTCTGCACTGATTCGAGACTGACAGGTTCAGTCGATTTGGGTGTCACTGATACGCGTGTGTAAGTCAGACACGCGGACACTAGGACCCAGTGCAGACACCTAGACATGAGGACCTATCCTAGGCGAACCTAGGTTAGTGATCTCGAGACACGTTGTGTCTTGTGTCGTGTGCACGACACGCGTGCACACGTGCACGATGATTGTGCACTGCTGTGTTCAGTTTTTACTGTTTTTGGTTTTAAAGTGATTGGACACGTTTGTGTCCACTTTTGTGGACACAAACACATCACGTAACACGTATGCAATGTGTATTCACATTACCAACCTTTTATTTTGAATTTTAATATGTTTTCATTAGGTTTTCAGCAATTTACCAAATTTCTGATAATAGGTATCTTTTTCCTGAAATTCCAGTTTTCAAATACGACATTAGACACCTATTTTAACCTATGCAATGCTGTTAACATTTTGGTTTTGGTCCCAATTTGGGTTCTCCTATATATAATCTAGTTGTGTGTCAGTTTTGGTATATTTTGGTGATGTGTGGGAATCAATATGGGGATGTATGAAAACTGGAAACTAAGTTTCAGTTTTCTGATTTGGGATTGATTTCTTTTGTTTTGATTTTGCTGAGAATTCCCCTTCTTTACTGATTTCAGTGTATTGTCTCTTTTCCTGGTTACTCTAACACAGTTTTCACATTCACACACACATCTCTCACACATCATGCACATTTCACACACCCCACACACACACACACAAGCATGTACATTCACATCACTCTCCCATATCACCCTCCTCTCTACACAAGGGCATTCACACACACTCACCCTCACTAGACAGTCCCTAAAATCCCATGTTAGCAGCCCACATGTGGAAGCCTAGTAGCAGTCTACATCACAGTCCCCCTTTGGTCCTAAAAGTCAGTCCTACATAGCTCAAACACCACTATAAATCAGTCCTAAACCCCATCCTTGCACCCTCCAATATCAGTCCCATTGTTAAGCCTTAATCCTGTCCAAACCATGTATAAATCAGTCCAGATTGCAGTGTAGGGCAGTCCCTATTGCTGTCCACATTAAGCCTATATTTCAGTCTCCCAATGCACCCAAATCAGTCCACCAAAATTACTCATATTCAGTCTACTATAGGCTGTCCAAGGACCCCCACAAAATCAGTCCATGTGCATCCCATTTTCAGTCCCACATTCCTGTCCACAAATGACCCATGGACATCCAAACATTTCAGTCCTATACTAAGCCCATGTACACCCTTTGAGAGCCCCACTAAATCAGTCTAAACCAGTCCCCATGACACACCTCATGGGCTGTCCCAAATCAGTTATCAACTGTTTTGAACCTGTCCATTTGATTTCCTTGGTTAACCCTCCATATCATTCCATTTTAGTGAGCTTGGGTATGTGTGTGAGTATTTGTGAGCTTGTGTGTGTTTAGGAGCTATAGGTATGTGTGTGAGATATTTGTTTGAGCCTAAATATCTGCATGTATATATATATATATATATATATATATATATATATATATATATATATATATATATATATATATATATATATGTGAATTCAGGTGTGGGCCTAGATGTAAACTAGGTTGTGTGATGGTTGGTTTGACTTGTGTGGTATGAGTCGTAATGACTTAATATACTAGCATAGCCAGTTTAGCCTAGTTTAGATTGGTTTGGACTAGTTAGGCCTAGTATAGGCTAATGTAGCCTAGTATAGACTAGTTTAGGCTTGATAGCCTAGTTTAGACTTGGTTAGACCTAGTTGACCTAGTTTGACTTATAGGGTTGACCAGAGTTGACCAAGAGTTGACTTTGGCCTAGATTGACCTAGATTCATGTAGAATGCATAGTAGAACTTCATTTTACCATTTTACACTTGTTGTGACTTGTGCTGTTCTGATTAGGAGCCAGACACCACTCCTCGGACAGTATATTCTCTTCAGACACTTAGGCTATCAGGCGAGTACATTCTCTGACCGTTTCATACTTGTCTGGATTTACATTCTTGCTCTAGATTACTGTACTTGATGCTGACACGACTGTTATCACGGATTGGTACTATATGGATCTCCTTTTGGGATGTTATCCCCTTGTATTCACTAGATACATATTGTGATGTGCGTTTCACTTCCATATTGTATTTTCTGAATACCTATATCCTTGTATACTCCTTGTGCATATTGTACTCTCAGTATCACATGAGTTCCAGGGATAGACCATTGTACACTATTGTATAACATTGTACAACTATTGTATAACATTATACATCTATTGTATAATATTGTACATCCATTGTATAACATTGTACACTATTGTGCAAGATAACATAACTGGAGTGGATCCTTGTGTATTGATTGGGGAGGGGGAATAGAATTGGTTATGTACTCAAATCCTATTGTACAACATTGTATAACTATTGTATATGTCTATTATACACCCACGTACAATGGAGTTACCATTGCATTTTCCTAGCCCGTTTACATAACCAGATTGTACTCTAAATCACATGTTCCTTACAGTTCTTACTTATCATATTTAGATATTTCCTGTTATTAAATCTCTACTGTTTTCTATACATTCTTCTTTCAGCATTTTATGTACTTTACTCTATTGCATGCTTTATATTTCCTAACTCGATATGAACTGCGTGAGATGTTTTGTGCTCGCTCCCGTCCTGACTGGACCTGTTGAAAATATTACAGAGGATGAGGAGGAGGCCTGCGTAGACACCTACTATGGGGCAACTGTAGATGCCATGTGTGACCCAGATTTCCAGCCTGATCCACTAGCTTAGAGACTGAGGCTCCCTAGTCTAGGTTTACCATTTCTGTCATTTGAGATCTAGATTGTATATATTCTTTCATTTCAGTATTAGAGTCTTGTATTGAGCTGGATGTTCTGATTTGTTATGTCAGTAGACACTTAAACTCTCTGGTTGTATTTATGTGGTTTTTTTCCTTCATTCCAGTATTTATCTATCTATCTTTCTATCTTTTATTCTGCTTTAGATGTGATTGAGACTGTATATTGCTATGTCACCTCCATTCGGAGTGTATATACTGTACAGGTACCTTTATATTGTTAGATGATTGACCTAGGATAGCGTTCTACCGCCGACACTGCGGCGTAGGCTGGGCGTTGTTACGTTCTCGTACCCTCACAGTGGGTGCGGGTCGTGACACGTTTTTAGTGTTGGCCCATGCAAGTCGAGTTTATGAAGTGGTATTCGAACTAGAGTATCACTACAGCCTGCAGCAGGATTAGGATATTTTTGAAGGTACTCAATCACATTAGGAAAAACTCTTATCTAATTCATGCCATCTCAGTTCTTGCTGATATTGTTCTCCTTGAATATAACTGTCCTCCTTTGCTATTTCGACTCATTCTCAGCAATTGTTTCTTTGATCTGTCTCCAGGATGGTTGAGACGAGATCTCATCACCACGGACCGGGGGACGCTGCAGAGGGATCTGCCACCTCTCGCCCTCAGCAGCAGCAGTCAGCTCTCGGTACCGCAGCCCCAGTCATGCCAGCTGGGGTAGGCATTTCAGCTGCGGTCGGAGGAGCCCTTCCACCAGCAGCAGAGGGTATGCCTTCACCAGTTCGGAGGCAGGACCCAGTCATTCCAGAAGTACCGTTCCAGCAGCCGTCGCCTACAGAAAACGTGGACGCAGCTCAGATGTTCGCGTATTTCCAGCAGTTCATGGACCGACAGCAGGCTCGAGAGGACAGAGGCATGGAGTTGGCCGTCACGACAGCCGCAGCTCGACCAGTGGTTCAGCAGCCGAAGACACTAGGGATCGAGCAGTTTTAGAAGATGAGCCCCAGAGACTTTTTGGGGACAGAGGGGATCCTATATGCCGATGAGTGGATCGAGCATATAGAGGAGATCTTCCGCTTGGCCAGGATTCCAGCAGATCTTCAAATCGAGGCCGCAACTAGCCGGATGCGAGATCTTTCTCGCACCTGGTATCAGTCAGACCCTAGGGTGGGGGTAGCCGGACAGACTTGGGAGGAGTTCAAGGGCTTCTTCAAGAAGAAGTGTTTCCCAGATTCAGCGTTCAGAGCTTTAGAGTCGCAGTTTGAGAGCCTAGTTCAGGGGAGCCTGTCGGTGGAGGAGTACGCTGGGGAGTTCGGCCGCCTCAGCAGATTCGTGGAGGATTTGAGCGAGGCGGCGAAGGCCCAAAGGTTCCGGAAGGGTCTGGTCAAGGAAGTCAAGTCCTTGACCAAGGGCAACAGGGATGCCACATTTGAGGAGATTCTGACGGGAGCTTTATTGGCGGAGGATGATCTTGAGCTTAGGCTCAAGAGGAGGCGAGACCCAGTTGGGGGCTGCAGCAGCGAAGGACCGGCCAAGAGGCCGCACGTTCAGCATGAGTTTCAGTAGCAGTATCAGCAGCCGTTGGCCCATTTCCAGCAGCAGCAGTAGAGACCTGTTCAGTATCAGGGACAGAGACAGGTGCAGTATCAGCAGGCACCCAGGCAGCAGCAGAACACCATGTGCAACTTCTGTAAGAAATAAGGCCATGGGTGGGACGACTGTAGGAAGAGGCTGGGCATGTGTTTGCTTTGCGGTTCAGCAGAGCATCAGTGTAGAGAGTGTTCCAGGAATCCGATACCATTGGCTCAGACAGAACCAGGAGCTAGGACTCCTGCCGGGCAGCAGAGGGGACCACCATTGCAGACTCAGCAGCAGATGTTCGTACAGCATCAGCAACAGGCCAGGGGAGGCCAACCTGGGCGAGCTTTTGCCATGACAGCCGAGGATGCTCAGGCAGTAGGAGGGGTGCTTGCAGGTTCTGATCTTCTCGATTCTATTTCCACCTTACCTCATTATACCTATCTTGAAATTCAGTTCCATCTATTCCTATCTGTTTCCTCATTGTTGATAAGTTTGATCTGGTGTTTCATTATAATTTAATTTTCTTCTGAGATGAATCGTATGGGCTAGGTCACCTCGATTATGAGATTTTAGAATCCTCTAGGGTCATGCTAGCAGGCATAGTGAGGATATATAGTCGGATTATGGACGTATTTCTCGGGTGTGGGAATTTAAGGTTTTCGCTGCCAAGCGCGCGGCAATGCGAAAATTTTAAATACCATAATTCTAGAGATATGTACCATAGTTGAGGACTCTGTGATTATCGTAGCCTTGCTCACTTGCATGACAGAGATTCTGAGTATCATGGTTTTGGACAGACGCATATGATTATCTGACGGTATGTTTGAGACTCTGATTGTGGGGTGTTTGACCTAGAAGGACTACTACCATTTTAATTTCGAGGACGAAATTTTTCTAAGGTGGGTAGACTTGTAACACCCAGTTTTCTAAAATGAGGGTAATTTTAAAATTTTGTATTTTAGTTTATTTAATTATGATATTTAATTAATAATATGATTTTTGGTAATTTTTAATTATTTTTAAACTATTTAAATCATGACTTATGATTTTGGTGTTTGACTAGTGTAACCTTGGAGACTGTTGACCTAGAGCCTAGCCATGTGATTAGGATGTTTGATTAGTACATTTTAGCCTAGAGGATATTTTGGTCATTTTAGGATTTATTTGAATTTTTGGGAATTTTTAGAAATTATTTTGGAATTGTTTGAATGAGGGTTGACTCGGTTGACTTTGACTAGTTTGACTTTGTGACCTAACCCTAGTTGAGTTGGACTTGGCTAGTTATGAGACCATAGGTTAAGTTAAGTTAACCATACTCTAGTTAGTGAAATCAATTAGGAATATTGAGATTTGAATAGAGAGATTTTGACCACAAGTCATGGCTTGTGATTTTAAGTCATTTGATTTATGACTAAGCCCAAAGCCCATTAGCCAAGTGCCCAACCCTAACCCTAACAATTTTGTCCAGCCAACTTAACCCTCCTAGGGATTCCCCCCTTATAAATAATCTCTTAGAATTTAGGGCTAGCCTCTTTAGGAAGGAGCAAGTTGAGAAAGAGGTATTTTCCCTATTTCAAAAATCCCTAGAAAATCCATTTTTCCTCCTTTTTAATCCAAACAAATTGCAATAGATTTTAATCTGAGTATTCTTGCTGTTGTTACAACTTATTCTCAGATTCAAATCAATTTGGAGGAGTTTCACCATCAAGAGGAGCATCTCTTTTTAGAGTTTTTTGGGAGTTTTGATACATAGAGGTAACTTCCTATTTTTACCATGAAATTCTAGTTTTATTGCATTTCTAGGGAACCCTAGGCCTAACCTAACTGTAGGAATAGGAAACCCCAAAATTTGGGTCCATTTCTTGTCCTATTTGGACACGTATCAGTGTCCCTATGCATGTGTTTGTGAAAATGCCACAGAGGAAGTTTTTGTGTTATTTTTGAAATCTTTTTGAATAGGAAATTAGTATTTGTTGTCGCTTACACGATTCTTCATGACTGAGGGTGTCTCTGTGTCGCATCGTGTCGTATTTGACACGTGCACACGCGAGTGCGCGCGCACGCGCGAGACTGTGCACGTGTCCTGCTGTGCGGGGGATATTTCTCTTCGGACACAGCACAAGGACACGTGAAACTCGACACACACTAGGGGGCAATGACTGACACTACGTGTGTCAATTATTACGTGTCCCCGTGTCGTGTCGAGTGAGCACGAGGCTCTGTACTGATTCGAGACTGACAGGTTCAGTCGATTTGGGTGTCACTGATACGCGTGTGTAAGTCAGACACACGGATACTAGGACCCAGTGCAGACACCTAGACACGAGGACCTATCCTAGGTGAACCTAGGTTAGTGACCTCGAGACACGTTGTGTCTTGTGTCGTGTGCACGACACGCGTGCACACGTGCACGATGATTGTGCACTGCTGTGTTCAGTTTTTACTGTTTTTGGTTTTAAAGTGATTGGACACGTTTGTGTCCACTTTTGTGGACACAAACACATCACGTAACACGTATGTAATGTGTATTCACATTACCAACCTTTTATTTTGAATTTTAATATGTTTTCATTAGGTTTTCAGCAATTTACCAAATTTCTGATAATATGTATCTTTTTCCTGAAATTCCAGTTTTCAAATACGACATTGGACACCTATTTTAACCTATGCAATGCTGTTAACATTTTGGTTTTAGTCCCAATTTGGGTTCTCCTATATATAATCTAGTTGTGTGTCAGTTTTGGTGTGTTTTGGTGATGTGTGGGAATCAATATGGGGATGTATGAAAACTGGAAACTAAGTTTCAGTTTTCTGATTTGGGATTGATTTCTTTTGTTTTGATTTTGCTGAGAATTCCCCTTCTTTACTGATTTCAGTGTATTGTCTCTTTTCTTGGTTACTCTAACACAGTTTTCACATTCACACACACATCTCTCACTCATCACGCACATTTCACACACCCCGCACATACACACACAAGCATGTACGTACACATCACTCTCCCACATCACCCTCCTCTCTACACAAGGGCATTCACACACACTCACCCTCACTAGACAGTCCCTAAAATCCCATGTTAGCAGCCCACATGTGGAAGCCTAGTAGCAGTCTACATCACAGTCCCCCTTTGGTCCTAAAAGTCAGTCCTACATAGCTCAAACACCACTATAAATCAGTCCTAAACCCCATCCATGCACCCTCCAATATCAGTCCCATTGTTAAGCCTTAATCCTGTCCAAACCATGTATAAATTAGTCCAGATTGCAGTGTAGGGCAGTCCCTATTGCTGTCCACATTAAGCCTATATTTCAGTCTCCCAATGCACCCAAATCAGTCCACCAAAATCACTCATATTCAGTCCACTATAGGCTGTCCAAGGACCCCCACAAAATCAGTCCATGTGCATCCCATTTTCAGTCCCACATTCCTGTCCACAAATGACCCATGGACATCCAAACATTTCAGTCCTATACTAAGCCCATGTACACCCTTTGAGAGCCCCACTAAATCAGTCTAAACCAGTCCCCATGACACACCTCATGGGCTGTCCCAAATCAGTTATCAACTGTTTTGAACCTGTCCATTTGATTTCCTTGGTTAACCCTCTATATCATTCTATTTTAGTGAGCTTGGGTATGTGTGTGAGTATTTGTGAGCTTGTGTGTGTTTAGGAGATATAGGTATGTGTGTGAGATATTTGTTTCAGCCTAAATATATGCATGTATATATATATATATATATATATATACATATATATATATATATATATATTTCTATGTGAATTCAGGTGTGGGCCTAGATGTAAACTAGGTTGTGTGATGGTTGGTTTGACTTGTGTGGTATGAGTCGTAATGACTTAGTATACTAGCATAGCCAGTTTAGCCTAGTTTAGATTGGTTTGGACTAGTTAGGCCTAGTATAGGCTAATGTAGCCTAGTATAGACTAGTTTAGGCTTGATAGCCTAGTTTAGACTTGGTTAGACCTAGTTGACCTAGTTTGACTTATAGGGTTGACCAGAGTTGACCAAGAGTTGACTTTGGCCTAGATTGACCTAGATTCATGTTGAATGCATAGTAGAACTTCATTTTACCATTTTAGACTTGTTGTGACTTGTGCTGTTCTGATTAGGAGCCAGACACCACTCCTCGGACAGTATATTCTCTTCAGACACTCAGGCTATCAGGCGAGTACATTCTCTGACCATTTCATACTTGTCTGGATTTACATTCTTGCTCTAGATTACTGTACTTGATGCTGACACGACTGTTATCACGGATTGGTACTATATGGATCTCCTTTTGGGATGTTATCCCCTTGTATTTACTAGATACATATTGTGATGTGCGTTTCACTTCCTTATTGTATTTACTGAATACCTATATCCTTGTATACTCCTTGTGCATATTATACTCTCAGTATCACATGAGTCCCAGGCATAGACCATTGTACACTATTGTATAACATTGTACAACTATTGTATAACATTGTACATCTATTGTATAATATTGTACATCCATTGTATAACATTGTACACTATTGTGCAAGATAACGTAACTGGAGTGGATCCTTGTGTATTGATTGGGGAGGGGGAGTAGAATTGGTTATGTACTCAAATCCTATTGTACAACATTGTATAACTATTGTATATGTCTATTGTACACCCACGTACAATGGAGTTACCATTGCATTTTCCTAGCCCGTTTACATAACCAGATTGTACTCTAAATCACATGTTCCTTACAGTTCTTACTTATCATATTTAGATATTTCCTGTTATTAAATCTCTACTGTTTTCTATACATTCTTCTTTTAGCGTTTTATGTACTTTACTCTATTGCATGCTTTATATTTCCTAACTCGATATGAACTGCGTGAGATGTTTTGTGCTCGCTCCCGTCCTGACTGGACCTGTTGAAAATAGTACAGAGGATGAGGAGGAGGCCTGCGTAGACACCTACTATGGGGCAGCTGTAGATGCCATGTGTGACCCAGATTTCCAGCCTGATCCACTAGCTTAGAGACTGAGGCTCCCTAGTCTAGGTTTACCATTTCTGTCATTTGAGATCTAGATTGTATATATTCTTTCATTTCAGTATTAGAGTCTTGTATTGAGCTGGATGTTCTGATTTGTTATGTCAGTAGACACTTAGACTCTCTGGTTGTATTTATGTGGTTTTTTTCTTTCATTCCACTATTTATCTATCTATCTTCCTATCTTTCATTCTGCTTTAGATGTGATTGAGACTGTATATTGCTATGTCACCTCCATTCGGAGTGTATATACTGTACAGGTACCTATATTGTTAGATGATTGACCTAGGACAGCGTTCTACCGCCGACACTGCAGCGTAGGCTGGGCGTTGTTACGTTCTCGTACCCTCACAGTGGGTGCGGGTCATGACAAAAGGAGAAGGCCAAAGAGAAGGAGAAGTCTCTAGGTCTTAAAGCTACAAAGTCTTACTCAAAGGATAGCTCCGACGACAACGAGTCAGATGATGATGAAGAAATAGCTCTCACAGCTAAGCACTTTCGAAAGTTCCTCAAATTCAACAAAGCCAACCACTTTAGATGGGACAACGATGAAGATCTGACATGCTACCAATGCAGAAGAACCGGTCACATCAAGAGAGATTGTCCCATGACAAGAAAAGACTCAAGCAAGTACGAGAAGCCTAGCAAAGGAAGCTCGTCCTCCAGAAAATTTGCCAACACAAGCATTTGGTGTGAGAGTGACACAAGCGACTCCGACAACGACCAAGATTGCAAACACAATACAAAAGTATGTCTCATGGCAACCGATGAGGTACTCGATGATCTCTCCTTAAATACTCTTACTTATGATGACTTAAAAATGCTATTCTTGAATTACACGAAGAACACAAAGGTTTAGAAATAAGTACAAAAACAATCTCTAAAAGAGGTTGAGGCACTTCAACTTGAAGTAGAAAGACTCTCTAACATCATTATTGATGTAAAAGGGAAATCTCCTGCCTCTGGCACGGATGAGATAGAGTCTTTGCGACTCAAGTTTCAAGAATCCCTTGTCACCATCATGAAAAAGGATGATGAGATTCAATCCCTCAGAAGGGCTTATGATTTTGCTATGCATAAAGTTCAAGATGCTAACAAAAAAGAATATGATACTTCTATCAAGTATAGTGATCTTCTTGTGCAAAGTAAGAGACTTGGTAATAAGAACACTACTCACACACATGCTCCAAGACACCCTCACACTAATCACAATATTAGTCATATTTCTTACATGAACAAGAACACTACACACAAGTCCTTTTCTAACACAAGAAAAGGACCGTTTGTTAAGAAGAACACCTCACATCATATATTCTATTATCATCGTTATAATACACATGATAGAACTCCTCGCACTAGAGCTTCACATGTGCATAACACTCACACGTTTTCTTCTAAATCTTCTATGATGTGCAACTATTGTGGCTTGCATGGACATACTTCTAATTATTGTCATACAAGGAAACAAGTTGATATAAAAGTTTATAAATGGGTTCCTAAGACTAACAATCAAGGACCCAAACGATTATGGGTACCAAAATGTTCATCTTCAACTTATGTTGTAGGTGAAGAATCCTTCTCATGCTAGAAGCAAGTAGATTCTCGATAGCGGTTGTTCATGGCACATGATCGGTGATGCTTCACTATTTACAACGCTATCGATGAAGAAGGAAGAAAACGTCTCCTTTGGTAACAATCTTAAAGGTCACATTATAGGAAATAGTAATATTGGTTCCCCTCCTTATCCTTGTTTTAAGAATGTGTGTCTTGTTACAAATCTCAAACACAATCTTCTTAGTATTAGTCATCTTACCGATAATGGTTATGATATTAAGTTTGTTAAACTCAAATGCTTCATTACCGATAGCTCTAGTGGATCTATTATTTATGAAGGCATTAGAGAGAACAATATATATGTTCTATATCTTGTCGAAGGTACTAACAATGACAGGTGCCTAGTTGCACAGAACCATGAAAGTTGGCTTTGGCACATGAGGCTCGGACACGCCAACATGGATACCATCTCTCGTCTTGCAACCAAGAAGCTTGTAAGAGGACTTCCAAGTATCCCTTTTAAAAAGAATATGGTGTGTGAAGAATGCGAGAAAAGTAAGTTGACCATGTCATCTTTCAAATCCATCAACTTTGTGAGTACCACTAGACCACTTCAACTTATTCATATGGATCTATTTGGTCCTAGTAGAGTAGCTAGTCTTGGAGGCAAGCTTTATGCTTTTGTTTTGGTTGATAATTTTTCAAGATTTACTTGTGTTATTTTTCTTGCTTGTAAAAGTGATACTTTTCATAAATTTGTTGCTTTTTGTAAACGTGTTCAAAATGATAAAGGCATTTCTATTAACAAGATTAGAAGTGATCATGGAGGAGAGTTTGACATTGCCGATTTTAAAAGATTTTGTGAAAAGAATGGTTTGGTCATGATTTTACTTGCCCTCGAACTCTTCAACAAAATGGTATTGTGGAGAGAAAGAATAGAACCCTTGGCGATATGGTCCAGGTTATGTTAAACCTTAAGCTCCCCTAATATTTTTGGGCGAAAGCCATTAACACGGCATGTCATATTATAAATAGGGTCTTGATTAAACCTATTTCTAAAAAGACTCCTTATGAGCTTTGGTTTGAATACCAAGGACAACCTAGGCAAGTTTAAAGAAAAAGCCTATGAGAGAATTTTCCTTGGCTACTCAATTCATAGCAAAGGTTTTCGTATTTTTAATAAAAGAAGTCTTATTGTCGAAGAGTCAATTAATGTCTCTTTTGATGAACTTAACTCTTCTACATCCTCCTCATCCGATGATGTTGATGACATCTCGTTTGGGTTGGAGAACTCTTCTATTGGAGATCCTCGACCTTCTTATCTAACAATAAAATTGTGACTCCTCCAACAAAAGATTCTCCGCCACTCGAGCCTTCTCAAGAGGATCTCCCAAAGGAATGGAGATTTGTCCCTAATCATCCTAAGGAGCTTATCATTGGGGATCCTTCTTCCCGTGTTAGTACTAGATCCTCCACTCGTGATCTTTGTGCAAACGTGAATTTTATCTCTCAAATAGAGCCTAAAAATATTAATAATGCTTTTTATGACGAATTTTGGATGATAGCGATGCAAGAAGAGCTAAATCAATTTGAGCGAAACAAGGTTTGGGAACTTGTCCCTAAACCTAGCAACCACCCCATTATTGGCACTAAATGGTTGTTTCGAAATAAACTTAATGAAGATGGGTTAGTGACTCGTAACAAAGCCCAATTGGTTGCTCAAGGCTATAACCAAGAGGAAGGCATTGACTACGATGAAACCTATGCTCCGGTTGCTCGTCTTCAATCCATTCGTATGCTATGTGCTTCTGCTTGCAATAATGATTTCAAACTTTTTCAAATGGATGTGAAAAGTGCGTTTCTAAATGGTATTATTAAAGAGGAAGGTTATGTTAAACAACCTCCTGGCTTTGAAGATTTTTAATTTCCTAATCACGTTTTCAAACTCCATAAAGCCTTTTATGGTCTCAAACAAGCTCCTCGTGCTTGGTATGAGCGCCTTAGCTCCTTTCTAATTTTATATAATTTTTCTAAGGGCAAAGTTGACACGACACTCTTTATCAAATCCCTTAATGGCACTCTTTTGTTAGTTCAAATTTACATCGATGACATTATTTTTGGTTATATTAACAATGCACTTGTGTAGAATTTGCTAAAGTAATGCAGGATGAATTTGAAATGAGCATGATGGGTGAACTATCATTCTTTTTGGGCTTGCAAATCAAACAACGACCCAAAGGAACCTTCATCAATCAAACAAAATATACAAAGGATCTCCTCAAGCGTTTCGAACTTGACTCATCCAAATCAATGAGGACTCCTATGGCAACAACGACAAAACTTGACAATGATGAATATGGCACTTCGGTCGACATTCGTAAGTATCGAGGTATGATCGGTAGCATATTATATCTAACTGCTAGCCGACCTGATATCATGTTTAGTGTATGTCTGTGTGCATGATACCAAGCAAATCGAAAGGAATCGCACTTATGTGCTGTAAAGCGTATTTTTCGATATCTCAAAGGCACCATTAATATGGGTCTTTGGTATCCGAAATCTTCATCCTTTGAGCTTCACAGCTACTCGGATGCAGATTTTTTCGGATGCAAACTTGACCGAAAAAGCACTAGCGGCACATGCCAATTCCTTGAGAAGTCCTTGGTATCATGGTTTAGTAAGAAACAGAACTCTGTTGCTCTTTCAACCACTGAGGCCGAGTATATAGCGGCCGGTTGCTGTTGTGCACAAATTTTTTGGATGTCACAAACACTTGTAGACTATGGCTTTTCTAATATTTGCACCCCTATTAAATTTGATAACACTAGCTCGATAAATCTCACGAAAAATCTGATTTGTCACTCACACACGAAGCAAATTGAAATTAGACACCATTTTCTTCGTGACCATCAACAAAAGGAGGATATCCGCCTTGACTTTATTGACAATACTTATTAGTTAGCCGATATTTTCACCAAACCCCTCCCGGAGGATCGTTTCATTTTTCTTTGCCAAGAATTGGGCATCATTAATTTCGACACTTAGCTCATCTCCAACGGTACACCGACGGTATACGTCGGTATACCGACGGCATGCCAATTTTAATTCAGAATTTTATTCTGTATCATAAATCGGTATACCGTCGACATACGTCGGTATACCGACGGTATGCCATTTGTAGGAGGACTGCAGTTGTCACATCTGCTACGGGCCCCACCAACTATTTCACTTCTCTTTAATTTCCTCTTCCCTCATTAACTCCTATCACATCACTCGTATCTTCATTAATTACCCATCCTTTCCTCTCCTCTTCCCAATAACCTAACATCCCATCCCACCCTTTCCTCTCCCCCATTAACTCCTTTCATAAATCCTTTTTTTTTCAAAAACCTCACCCATTTATTTCTCCTCACCGTTCAAAACCTCTTATCTCCCCAAATTCCTTTATAAAGCCCATCTTCTTCTTCCTCCTCTTTACTATTCATCATTTCTCCTTCAAACTCCTTCCTCTCTCCCATGGCCACCCACAAGCGTCCTCGCTCTTCCACCGCTGCCAATCCTTTCACTCCCGTGCCTCTCCCCCATGGCTATGACCAGAAGATCTTCACCCCCGCTTTGGCTGCCGACGCGTGGTTCTAATATTTTATGAACCACAACGTCTACAAGGGACGCGCCATCAACTGGAACATTTTCTCCGGCCATCTTTCTCTCTTCGAGGAGGCCGGTCTCTCTACTCTCCTTCGATGTCAGGTGCCTGTCTACCCGCTGCCGTGCGCTTGTTCTACTGTAACTTAGTTCCTGACATCCAGAATAGCGCCATTGAGACGATGGTGAACGATTGCCACTTCCGCCTGACGACTCGGGACATCTCTAGCATTCTTGCAGTCCCGGACAGAGGAGAGGCTCTGCCGGCCTTGGCTGCTCTTTATCCTTCGGCCGAGGTCTTCTTCGATGAATTTTGCGCAATCATCTGCAAGGGTTCCAATCCTCCGGCCATCCCGGCCCTTTCCTCGCAGTTGGAGCCGTTCAATTATGAGCTCTATCGGATCGTCTGCCACACCATCTACCCTAAGGACGGCAACTACGATGCCATTACCGCTGACACCCTGGTTTTCATGTACTATCTCTATTCGAAGAAGTCTTGGTCCTTCCCCAAGACTCTTCTCAATGCCTTTTTCGGCATCCTGCCCGCGAGGAAGCAGTCTCTCAACTACGGCTCCTTCATCACCCTCATCTTGGAAGCGAAGAGCGTTGATCTCTCCCTCTGTCAGTCGGACGACGTCCCATCCTTCCTTGCTCTTTCTCGTTCCACCCTTGGTGGCTCCACATCTCGTGCCTCCTCCTCCCAAGAGTCGCCGGCCACTGCTCCTGCTGCGCCCACATCTCCTTCTCATGCATCCGGGCGCTTCATGCCGTTGACCCAACAACATTTTAACATGCGTATGGCTCAGACGGAGGAGCAGATGCGGGCCAACACTCGTGGCCTTGGGACCCTGATCCAAAGCCGCTTCCATGACCAGGCCTACTTATGTGTCTTCATCCTGTCTTTTTTTTAGTGTGTCTTTTGAGGTCCTTCAGGGACCAGTATTTTGTTAGGTTGTTGTGTGCAGTCCTACGGGGACTACTTATGTGTTTTCATCTTGTCTTACCAAACTCTCATGGAGGAGAGTTTTTATCTTATATAGTATTTTCTGAAGTGTCAAGCATGTACCCAATTACCTACTTTTAATATATATGCATGCTCTTGTCTATCTTACTGTTTTTACTATTACATGCTATATTTGTTTTATTTCCCATCTTTGACTAAGTGACAAAGGGAGAGAAAACGTATTGAGGGAGAGTTGTCTACTTACGGGGGAGTCACTCCCTAAAGATGCTATCTCTCTATTTTGTCAATTATCAAAATGGGAGAGATTGTTGGCACAGTTTATTTTGATAACATTAACAGCATCTTCGTAGTCTAGTTTTCTCTGTTTTCAGATTGATATTATTTCAGAAGCTCTACTACATAAAGTCTGTCCATTCAAGATAAGTCATCAAAGCCTTGAAGACAGAATCAAAGACCGGTAATCCTTGAAAGGTGGCTCTCAACATTTCAAGATTTCGAGTCTGTACAAGGTCTAGGTCTTTTTGTAAACATTTAAGGTTGGATGACAAAACTAAAAGCTTTCTATTCGTTCAATCAAAAATCAATATCTTAAAGAACGGCATACCAACGGTATACAACGGCATACCGACGGTATACCATTTTTATTGGCCCCAAAACGTTCTGTGACAAATATCGGCATACCGACGGTATACTCTGGCATACCGACGGTATACCGTTTTGCTTGACACAAAAATGTTCTGTGAGAAATATCGGAATATCGACGGTGTACTACGGCATACCGACGGTATACCGTTTTATGAGCCATAAAATGTTCTGTGAGAAAACATCGACATACCGACGGTATACTACGGCATACCGATGGTATACCATTTTGTTTAGTCATAAAATATTCTGTGACGCATATCGGTATACCGATGGTATACCGCGGCATACCGACGGTATACCGGTTTACGAAATTTGATTTTTGAATGGACGAATACTAGCATTAATTGCTAGCATTAAATGCTCCCAACGGATACAATTATGACCGTTGCTGTTCAGAACGGCATACCGACAACATGCCGGTCCATACCGACGGTATGCCGTCTGGGTTGTATCCAGGAGCATTAAATGCTACCTACTTTTGGTTTCTTTATAAATGGAAGCCTTCTCTCTCATGAAGGTTCATCCACTTTTGCCATAAATTTTCCAACAACCGAGAGCTCCACCATTACTCTCTACACAAGCTTTTAATTGTCATCCATTGCCAAAGTGCTAGAGTATTCAAGAGTTGTACCTTTCGATCTTCAAGTATTAGAAGATCAACAAGTTCTCTTCCTTTCCTTTTGAAGTTGGCGAGCCATCGTAAGAAAACTCGTGTGTAAGAAGTTGGCGAGTTCTTCGGATCCAAACTCGTGTTGAAGTTGGCGAGTTCTTCGGATCCAAACTCGTGTGTACTATTTTACTAAATAGTAGATTTAAGTCGGAGAGAGTTTCGGGACTGGATTGCCTCTAGGGAGGATACTAGGATACATCGCGTGTTTGATTTTCTATCTCTCTTTAATTGAAGAATATTTCTTATTGTGTTTAAATTATTTTATTTCTCTATTCACCCCCATCTAGGGTTCTACAAATCCTGCACATGTTCCATGACACGATAGTGACCCGTCGTGGTGCACTTTTGACAAGTAATATGACATAATAGTGGTCCGTCGTGGTGCACTCCTGATAAGTAATACCTAACATGATATACCTCGATATGTTGTTACGACGGCTAGCATGACATGACTAGAATGAATAGCCTGGACACCGTGGACGATTGTGTTTGTACAAATGAACCAGTATTGTCTTGCATTATGTCTAGGGCAGGAACCCCTGAGTACCACGGTCTGGGGTACCTACTGAAACTGACTAAGGCTAATAACTAGAATAATCCAGTAGTCATGAAAAGATTTTCCAGCTACAGGCAATCCCGTTATCTGGGTGCCCCATCATGGGATTTGTAGCCTACTGTCGAGTAGGGCACATTTCCAGCACACTGTCATGTGTTGCACCCTTCAAGCTACTTAAGGTACATGTATTTCTTGGATAATGTACCCACCTGAATTCAACCCCTAATTGCGTCTGGATAACCTGGATGGTCTGCAGGGCTTGTGGCTGTTGGAACATCTCATTGCATCTTGCTAGTAACAAGGCCTGTGATAACCCTAGTTAGTTAAAGTATCAAGCCGCACTCATTGCTTGGTCGTGATTGATTGGATGGAGTTCAACCCACTCTAGTCTTGTCCTGGTCCTGTACAAGATAGTTACATGACCGGATTTCTTGTGCCTTACTTTATCGATAAATAGTGGGAGACCAAGTTCCGTTCAGATGAAGGGTTACAATCCTGGTCCTTGTTTGGGTTAAGGGTTGTAACTTAGTTATCTGAATAGTCCCATGGTTATCTTATCACATTTTATTATGATTTTCTATATCTCCAGTTTTATTATATTATTATGTTTTGTGCTAATTGCTGGTTTTAGTTCTTAAGTGAAGCCTCCTTTGTGGCACTTGCTCTTTTTAGGATCTGACCCAGCTGGTTTTGCGTAGCCAGATACCGGAGTAGCTCCAGGGGATCTCCCTACCTTCCAGCCAGATGGTGACTACCAGGCGTAACCCTGGCAACGAGTGGATTTTATTTTTTGCTCTCCCACTCTATTGTAAAATTATTCTTTTGAGGCGTTTAGCCGCCGAGCAAGTGTTAGCTCATGTTGAATACTTATATTTCCTGTCTGGCTACGGGCTATAACATGATTAACAAATCCTAGGGTTGATCATGTATGACTGAAACTCTCGCTAGTCTCCACATTTTATATGTCTAGCTTCATGATCATCCAAATATGTAATGTATGGGACGTCTTACTATTATATATTTGGTGCTCTGACATCTTGTAACTACTATTACTTGCTTGAGATTGAGACAATAGGCTTGTTCATGACCATAAGAGACAGATGGCTTGTAGTTAAACCCTCATGTATCTGGACAGCCGTGACCGTATAACGAGGTGGGTTGTAGTTCAATATACGTAGCTGGCTGTGTCCGCCCCCGCTCTCTAGTATTCTGGTTCTGGGGCATGACACGGTTTAAGTGGTGGCCCATACAGGTCTTGTGAATCAAGATATGTGAGGGTTTACCGAATAGATGTCTCAATCAACACTCGCCCTTGATCTCTACTCGTGTCTTCTAATCTTTCCGAAATTTTGACCTGATCACATGCTTGTATCTTTGATCTGTCCTGATCCTTTCTTATTGTTTCCTGTGTCGTATTCTTCAGTGGCATTGTTCCTGGTCCTGCCAATCAGCCAGAAGAAGCTCAGCGAGTACCCCCGTAACAGGAGGATCAAGCTCAGCACTCAGGAGCAGCCTCCCGAGTCATACTTCCCGGAGGTCCAGAACCCCCAGTGCAGCCAGCCCAGCCTGCAAGGCATGATGATGAAGTCTTGGTTGGACTCATCAGGGAGTTGCTTGTATCACAGGATCGTCGAGGTGATGCATTGCACCAGACAGTACAAGATGCTCTGAGCAGAGGTGGTCATCAAGGTAACAGTGCGGCCAACAGCTTCAAGCGCTTGAACCCTCCCTTTTCGATAGCAGCGAAGATGCTATTACCGCAGACGCTTGGCTGCAGGACGCTGAGGTTATTCTAGAAGCAGCCAGGTCCCCAAAAGATGAGAAGGTGGCTGTGGTGCGCCTGCAGTTATTGGATCTAGCCCACAGATTGTGGGCGGCACAGGCCGTTGGATTAGTGGTACCTACTGCCTGGACAGTGTTCCGTGAGAGATTCTGGACTAAGTACTTTGACGCTATAGTTCAGTATGATCTACAGACGATGTTCACTAATTTGAAGCAGATGGGCAGGACGGTCGATGAATATACGGCCGAGTTTTCTAGACTTAGTCGGTTTGCTCCTACCTTGGTGGCGACCGAGTTCGACAGAGCTCAGCGGTTCTAGCAGGGACTCCACTGGAGATTTTATTGGCAGCAGAGCAGTTCGAGCATCAGACTTTCAATGCAGTATTGAGAGCAACTAGAAGGCATGAGTATACCTCCCAGAGGATTGTGGACCTTACTGGAAGTCAGAAGAGGTCTCACGGCCAGATGAAACAGTCTTCAGCACCAGCCCCGACAGCTAGGGTTTTGACCATTGGAGCTCCAAGGCGGGCGGCTTCCGTCACGTCGATTCAGCATTCGACCCCAATATTTCCCCAGCAGCAGCAGAAGAAGCAGAAGCAGTCTTTCGCAATGGGTTGCACTCATTGTGGGAAGCCACGGCACGTGGTGTTGGAATATCGCAGAGCACAGGGCTTGTGCTTGGTTTGTGGGGCACCAGACCACAGGGTTGGGAAGTGCCCGAATAGGTGGAGTTCATCTTCTTCAACCTTTTTTAGTCCCTCGGTTAGGGGACCAGCCCTAGTATCAGGCCCTTGCCGCCTCAGGCCCAAGCATTTCAGCAGCAGAACCCCCAACAGTATGCACAAGTCCAAGCTCAGACTCAGAACCGCCAGAGAGGTTTCCAGCAGAGGGGACCAGCATCCAGAGGGCAAGGTCAGGCTATGGCTTTGACCGTAGAGGAAGAGTTAACTTCAGGTAAGGTGGTGGCAGGTACAATTCTCGTTAACTCTTTTCCAGCATCATTATTATTTGATTCGGGTGCATCGCATTCATTTATGTCTGCACGATTCGCTACACAGAGAGGAATGGAGCCCAAGTCATTATCTGTAAGGCTCAATATACTTATTGGTAATGGACTTGTGGGAGTAGATAGAGTATTTTTCTCGTGTCGAATCGTAGTTAGCGGTAGAGAGTTTTTCGATAGGTTAATAGAATTCCCGATGGCCGACTATGACGTGGTCTTAGGGATGGATTGGTTGAGGGACCAGTATGCAAGAATAGATTTCCATATCGGCAAGATTATTTTTAGTATTCCTGGTAAGCCAGAGTTTTTATTTTTTTGAGGTAGAGTAGAACCTTCTTCCCTAGTATTGCGGATGGCAGTAGCAGCAGTAGTTTAGTTTTCCCGAGTTGTAGAAGAGTTTTTCGATGTTTTTTTCGAGGAGCTTCCAGGTTTGCCACCAGAGAGGGAGAAATTGAGTTCACCATTGATTTGATTTTCGCATCAGCACCAATGTCAGAGAGAGTTTACCGGATGGCACCGTCAGAATTGGAGATATTGTATAAGATGATTGAAGAACTCAGGACCAAGGAATTCATCCCTGCTAGTGGATCACCTTGGGGAGCCCCGATGCTTCTTGTGAAAAAGAAGAATGGTATGTACAGATTATGTGTTGACTATCGTACCTAGAACTCAGTGACAATCAAGAACAGATATCCTCTCCCGAGGATAGATGACTTGTTTGATCAACTCAAAAGGGCGTCGGTATTTTCGAAGATTGATTTACGGTCAAAATACCACCAGATCAGAGTCAGAGAGCAGGACATCCCGAAGATGGCATTTAGATCCTGGTTTGGGCATTGGGAGTCCCTTGTTATGTCCTTTGGAGCAACCAATGTGCCGACTGTATTCATGGACCTCATGAATCGTATCTTCATGTCTTATTTGGATCATTTTGTGATTATGTTCATAGACGACATCTTGGTCTACAGTAAGAATGAAGCGGAGCATGAGCAGCATCTCAGAGTTGCCCTCCAGATTCTCACAGAGCACCAGTTGTATGCGAAGTTCTGGCTCGATCGCATTTCATATTTGGGTCATATCATTACCAGAGGTGGAGTAGAAGTGGATCCCCAGAAGATCGTGACCATTGAGACGTGGCCGGTACCCACCACAGTTGCAGAAGTTCGCAATTTTCTTGGCTTGGCCGGCTACTACCGGCGATTTATTTCAGACTTTGCTCAGATTTCAGCACCACTGACCCAGTTGACCCGCAAGGATGTACATTTTGCTTGGACTGCGGAATTTCAGGATTTTTTTATGAATTTGAAGCGAGGCTTGATGACGGCACCCATTCTCACGCTTCCAGATGAGACCGGGGGATTCTCAGTGTATTATGATGTTTCAGGTAGAGGTTTAGGATGTGTTTTGATGCAGGATGAAAAGGTAATAGCTTATACGTCACGTCAACTTTGTGATAATAAGAGAAATTACCCAACCCATGACTTGGAGCTGGCAGCAGTAGTGTTTGCACTTAAGCTTTGGAGATACTACTTGTATGGAGATAGGGTAGAGATTTTCACCGACCACAAGAGCCTGAAGTATGTGTTTACTCAGAAGGATCTTAACATGCGTCAGAGGAGATGGCTAGAGCTGCTTGTGGATTATGACATCAACCTGCAGTATTATCCTGGGAAGGCCAACTTCGTTGTAGATGCATTGAGCAGAAGAGCCGGAGTTTATTTTCTAACAGCACAACCAGATTTATTAGCAGATCTTCAGAAGATGGGTATAGAAATTATCCTTCCTACCAATGTGGAATTGATGGCCAGTATGCAAGTTCAGTCTAGTATAGTTGAAAGGTTTAAGATGGCGTAATCAGAAGATTCCAAGCTTCAGCGGCTCAGAGCAGAGTGTGAAGCAAGTCGAAAACCAGAGTTATGTATCCATAAGGGCGTTGTACTTCGACATGGAAGGCGTCTTTGTGTACCTAGTAGTGATATCAGACAAGAGATCATGGCAGAAGCTCATATTTCTCAGTATTCGATTCATCCGGGCGATACGAAGATGTATCGTGATATTTGGCAACATTTTTCGTGAAATGGCATGAAGAGGGAGATAGCCCGGTTTGTCTCTCGATTTTTGGTTTGCCAACAAGTTAAGGCTGAACATCAGAGACCAGCTGGACTTCTTCAACCTTTACCGATCCCAGAATGGAAATAGGAGCACATTAACATAGATTTTATAACTGGGTAACCTAGATCCCCTGTTGGGAGAGATGCCATCTGGGTTATAGTCGACAGACTCACCAAGGTAGCTCATTTTATCCCTTTCAGAATCTGTCAGTCGACGGATCAGCGTGCAGAGATATACCTCAGGCAGATAGTCAGGTTGCATGGAGTACCAGTCATTATAGTATCCGACAGAGATTTAAGATTCACATCATACTTTTGGCAGAGTCTTCAGAAAAGTTTGGGGACTCATCTCAAGTTCAGTTCAGCTTATCACCCGCAGACAGATGGTCAGTCAGAACACACGATCCAGAATCTTTAAGATATGTTAAGATCATGTACACTCGACTTTGGTGGTTCGTAGGAAGATCATCTGCATCTCGTGGAGTTCTCCTATAACAACAGTTTCCAGGCCAGTATCCAGATGGCACCCTTTGAGGCCTTATATGACAGAAAGTCCAGATATCCGTTAGCATGGAATGATATAGGCGAGACGCATATACATGGTCCAGAGATGATCACACGGACTATTGAGGTGGTCAGGCATGTCAGAGATCATCTTCGAGTTACGCAAGATCGCCTGCATCATTGGACCGATTCTCATCGGCGTCCCCTTGAATTTTCTGTCGGCGACCATGTATTCCTTAGGATCTCGCCTACCCGTGGCGTCATTCGTTTCGGCGTACGGGGAAAGCTTAGTCCTAAGTATATAGGGCCATTCGACATTCTAGAGCGAGTAGAAGATGTGTCCTATCGTCTCGCTCTTCCGCCGTCGTTACGTGAGGTGCATGATGTCTTCCATGTATCCCAATTATGACAGTATATCCCGGATCCGAGTCATGTCCTTGATCATTCGGAATTGGTTGTTGGTACCAACCTTTCGTATGAGGAAAGGCCCGTATCTATATTGGACCGAAGAGAGAAGATACTCAAGAGAAAGACTATCAAGTTAGTCTGTGTTGTTTGGGGTCATCCCTCCTTGGGTGAGTCAACGTGGGAGCGTGAGAATGATATCCGATCGCGATATCCCGACTTGTTTGACTCGTGAGGTATAATGTATTCCTTATGCCTTATGTTTTTAAATCCTTGCTTGTATGAATGATTGCATCATTGATTGCTTAGTTATAACTTGCCTGTCATTAATATAGCTTGCCCCGGCATCTCTAGCCTCTTGATTAAATTTCGAAGACATAATTCTTTTAAGGTGGGTAGAGTTGTCACCCTCGGATTTTGTTATACGTATTTTGGTATACGTGTACGTATCTCGGACCCGTATTTTGACTTGTCCTGACTAGTCTTGGGTTTTTGCATTGGCATGGGTTAGTTAGCATTTCATGGTTCGAGTGGTCTATTTTGACCTTGGCCTGCATCGGGTTCGGTTGGGTTCGGCTTCGTTTGGCTCGGTTTGGGTTAGTATGCAAACCCCTACCTACCACCATCCATCATTTATTAATCCACCAACCCCTTTCTCTCTCCTCATTTACTTCTTCATTTACTTCTTCTTCCTCCATTAACTCTCTCCACCACCAAGAGAGGCTTAGACAAGTACAACTTGCTTCATGGAGGAACTTAATTTTTTTGTTCCTTTGTCTTCCTCATGAGATACTAAGACACTTTAGTACTTAGCATTTTTAATTTCTATGGTTCATTTCATGTAGATCTAAGCTTGTTGCATTTTCGAATTTTTTGGATTTTGATCTATTAAACCTTTTTATTTTCAAGTTTTGATGGTTCCTTGTTGTTGAGAATTTCATTCTACCCTATTTTGAACTATGAAAGTCCAGATTTGGGCTTGAATTGAAGGTTGGGAAGTCTGGGAACCCCAACTTCCCAGGTTCTTCTCGAAAAAGTTGGAGAAGAAGAATAGTGCTTTCCGCCTGACTTTTGTCGTATGGCTTTGGTTGACTTAGCTGCATAGCTTCGGTTGACCCTTTACCGCATAAGCATGTTCCCCCTTTGCCGCATAAGCCTGTTCTCCCTTGCCGTATGGCCCCTATTTCCCTGAGCCGTATGGATCTTGGCAGCCTTTGCCGTATAAGCCTGTTCCCCTTTGCCGTATGGCCCCTATTTTCACGAGCCGTATGGCTCTTGGTAGCCTTGCTGCATATGTCTGTTCCCCCTTGCCGTATGGCTACCTCTAGCCTTACCGTATAAGCCTGTTCCCTCTCGCCGTATGGCCCCTGACCCCCTAATCGCATGCTGTATGGCCGTTCGGCCCTTGCCGCATGGTGATCCTTGGCCGCATAGGCCATGACCCTTGACTCCCGAGCCGCATGGCTTTTCCCACAGCCTTTGTACCCTTTTATTATTTTTGTTGTTACATTTATGCTTATGTCTCATGACCCTCTGTGCAACTTGGGTCCTTGATGGTAATGCTTATATCACGTTAATCCTGCCCATGTTCCATGACACGATAGTGACCCGTCGTTGTGCACTATTGACAGATAACATGACATGATAGTGGCCCGTTGTGGCGCACTCCTGATAAGTAATACCTAACATGATATACCTCGATATGCTGTTGCGATGGCTAACGTGACATGACTACAATAAATAGCCTGGACACCATGGACGATTGTGTTTGTACAAATGAACCAGTATTATCTTACATCATGTCTAGGGCAGGGACCCCTGAGTACCACCGTCAGGGGTACCTACTGAAATTGACTAAGGCTAATAACTAGAATAATCCAGTAGTCATGAAGAGATTTCCCAGCTACAGGCAATCCTGTTATCTGGGCGCCCAATCATGGGATTTGTAGCCTGCCGTCGAGTAGGGCACATTTCCAGCACACTGTCATGTGTTGTACCCTTCAAGCTACTTAAGGGTATATGTGTTTCTTGGACAATGTACCCACCTGAATTTAACCTCTAATTGCCTCTGGATAACCTGGATGGTCTGCAGGGCTTGTGACTGTTGGAACATCTCATTGCATCTTGCTAGTAACTAGGCCTGTAATAATCCTAGTTAGTTAAAGTATCAAGCCGTACTCATTGCTTGACCGTGATTGATTGGATGGAGTCCAGCCCAGTGTAGTCTTGTCCTGGTCCTGTACAAGATAGTTACATGACCGTATTGCTTGTGTCTTACTTTATCGATAAATAGTGGAAGACCAAGTTCTGTTCATATGAAGGGTTACAACCCCGGTCCTTGTTTGGGTTAAGGGTTGTAACTTAGTTATCTGAATAGTCCCATTGTTATCTTATCACATATCATCATGATTTTCCATATCTCCAGTTTTTATTATATTATTATGTTTTGTGCTAATTGCTAGTTTTAGTTCTTAAGTGAAGCCTCCTTTTTGGCACTTGCTCTTTCTGGGATCTGACCCAGCTGGTTTTGCGTGGCCAGATACCGGAGCAGCTCTAGAGGATCTCCCTACCTTCCAGCTAGATGGTGACTACCAGACGTACCCCTGGCAACGAGTGGGTTTCATTTTTGCTCTCCCACTCTATTGTAAAATTATTCTTTTGAGGCGTTTAGCCGCCGAGCAAGTGTTAGCTCGTGTTGAATACTTATATTTCATGTCTGCCAACGGGCTGTAACATGATTAACAAATTTTAGGGTTGATCATGTATGACTGAAACTCTTGCTAGTCTCCATATTTTGTATGACTAGCTTCATGATTATCCAAATATGTAATGTATGGGATGCCTTACTATTGTATATTTTGTGCTCTGACATCTTGTAACTGCTATTACTTGCTTGAGATTGAGACAATAGGCTTGTTCATGACTATAAGAGACTGATGGTTTGTAGTTAAACTCTCATGTATCTAGACAGCCGTGATCGTATAGCGATGTGGATTGCACTTCAATATACATAGCTGGCTGTGTCCGCCCCCGCTCTCCAGTATTCTGGTTCTTGGGTATGACACGGTTTAAGCGGTAGCCCATGCAGGTCTTGTGAATCAAAATATATGAGGATTTACCTAATAGATGTCTCAATCAGCACTCGCCCTTGATCTCTACTCGTGTCTTCTAATCTTTCTGAAATCTTGACCTGATCATATGCTTGTATCTTTGATCTGTCCTGGTCCTTCTTTATTGTTCCCTGTGTCGTCTTCTTCAGCGGCATTGCTGATGGTTCTGCCAATCAGCCAGAAGAAGCTCAGCGAGTACCCCCATAACAGTAGGATCAAGCTCAGCACTCAGGAGCAGCCTCCCAAGTCATTCTTCCCGGAGGTCCAGAACCCCCAGTGCAGCCAGCCTAGCCTGCAAGGCAGGATGATGAAGTCTTGGTAGGACTCATCAGGGAGTTGCTTGCATCACAGGATCGTCGAGGTGATGCATTGTACCAGACAGTATAAGATGCTCTGAGCAGAGGTGGTCATCAAGGTAACAGTTCGGCCAACAGCTTCAAGCGCTTGAACCCTCCCTTCTTCGATAGCAGGAAGATGCTATTACCGCAGACGCTTGGCTACAGGACACTGAGATTATTCTAGAAGCAGCCAGGACCCCAGAAGACGAGAAGGGGGCCGTGGTGCGCCTGTAGTTATTGGATCTGGCCCGCAGCTGGTGGGCGGCGCAGGCCGCAGGATTAGTGGCACCTATTGCCTGGATAGTATTCCGTGAGAGATTCTGGACCAAGTACTTTGACGCTGTAGCTCGGTATGATCTATAGACGAGGTTCACTAATTTAAAGCAGATGGGCAGGACGGTCGATGGATATGCGATCGAGTTTTCTAGACTTAGTCGGTTTGCTCCCACCTTGGTGGTGACCGAGTTCGACAGAGCTCAGCGGTTCCAGCAGGGACTCCATCTGGAGATTTTACTGGCAGTAGAGCAGTTTGAGCATCAGATCTTTCGATGCAGTATTGAGAGCATCAAGGAGGCATGAACATACCTCCTCGAGGATTGTTGACCAGACCGGAAGTCGGAAGAGGTCTCACGGCCAGATGAACCAGTCTTCAGCACCAGCCCCGGCAGCTAGGGCTTTGACCATTGGAGCTCCGAGGCGGGCGGCTTCCGTCACGTCGATTCAGCATTCGATCCCAGCATTTCCCCAACAGCAGCAGAAACAGAAGCAGTCTTCCGTAATAGGTTGCACTCATTGTGGAAAGCCAGGGTACGTGGTGTCGGATTGTCACAGAGCATAGGGCTTGTGCTTGGTTTATGGGGCACCGGACCACAGGGTTGAGAACTGCCCGAATAGGGGGAGTTAATCTTTTTCAACCTTTTCTAGTCCTTCGGTTAGGGGACCAGCCCCAGTATCAGTCCAGCAGCAACAGCAGTACCCGTTTTTTAGGCCCTTCTCGCCTCAGGCCCAAGCATTTCAGCAGCAGAACCCCCAGCAGTATGCACAAGTCCAAGCTCAGACCCAGAACTGCCAGAGAGGTTTCTAGCAGTGGGGACCAGCACCCAGAGGGCAAGGTCAGGCTATAGCTTTGACCATGGAGGAAGAGTTAGCTTCAGGTGAGGTGGTGGCAGGTACCATTCTTGTCAACTCTTTTCCAGCATCAGTATTATTTGATTCGGGTGCTTCGCATTCATTTATGTCTGCACAATTCGCTACACGAAGAGGACTAGAGCCCGAGTCATTATCAGTAAGGCTCAATATACATACTGGTAATGGACTTGTGGGAGTAGATAGAGTATTTTCCTTATGTCGAATCGTAGTTAGCGGTAAAGAGTTTTCCGCTAGGTTGATAGAATTCCCGATGGCCGACTATGACGTGGTCTTAGGGATGGAATGGTTGAGGGACCAGTATGCTAGAATAGATTGCCATATCGGCAATATTACTTTTAGTATTCCTGGTGAGCCAGAGTTTTTATTTTTCCGAGGTGGAGTAGAACCTTCTTCCCCAGTGTTGCGGATGGCAGTAGCAGCAGTAGTTCAGTTTCTCCGAGTTGTAGAAGAGTTTTCCGATGTTTTCCCCGAGGAGCTTCTAAGTATGCTACCAGAGAGAGAGATTGAGTTCACCATTGATTTGATTCCCGGATCAGCACCAGTGTCAGAGAGAGTCTACCGGATGGCACCGTCAGAAATGGAGATCTTGTATAAGATGATTGAAGAACTCAGGACCAAGGGATTCATCCGTGCTAGTGGATCACCTTGGGGAGCCCCGATGCTTCTTGTGAAAAAGAAGGATGGTACGTCCAGATTATGTGTTTACTATCGTACCTTGAACTCAGTGACAATCAAGAACAGATATCCTCTCCCGAGGATAGATGACTTGTTTGATCAACTCAAGGGGCGTCCGTATATATTTTCGAAGATTGATTTGCGGTCAGGATACCACCAGATCAGAGTCAGAGAGTAGAACATCCCGAAGACGGCATTTAGATCCAGGTATGGGCATTAGGAGTTCCTTGTTATGCCCTTTGGAGCAACCAATGTGCCGGCTGTATTCATGGACCTCATGAATCGTATCTTCATGCCTTATTTGGATCAGTTTGTGATTGTGTTCATAGACGACATCCTGGACTACAGCAAGAATGAAGCAGAGCATGAGCAGCATCTCAGAGTTGTCCTCCAGATTCTCAGAAAGCATCAGTTGTATGCGAAGTTCAGCAAATACGAGTTCTGGCTTGATCACATTTCATATTTGGGTCATATCATCACCAGAGGTAGAGTAGAAGTGGATCCACAGAAGATCGTGGCCATTGAGACGTGGCCGGTACCCAGCACAGTTACAGAAGTTTGCACTTTTCTTGGCTTGGCCGGCTACTGCCGGTGATTTATTTTAAACCGTCGGCGGCTTTAAAAAAGGGTGCCTGTACGGAGTCGGCTCCCTAGGGCCGTTGCACATGGCGACTCAGAGATTTCCACCGAAACAGCCTCCTTCCGCGGCCCCGGCAGACAATGATGTGAGGTTGCAGCTTGCGCAGCTGCACGAGGCGGTGTCGTCCTTGCGGGCCACGTACTTTTCGCCTTCGTCTGCTGCTGCCGGTCCATCTGCTGTTGGTGCCAGTCCGTCTGCTACTGGTGGCGGTCCGTCGGCTGCGGGTGCCGGTCATTCTTCTGTCGGTCATCTTTCTTTCAACCCTGCTGTCCCTCTGGTACTACCTCCGACTGTAACGGCACTCCTTGACCCCATGTCGCCAGAGCAGCTACGTCGACTTTCGGACAGTGTCTTCGACGGATTGCCGCCGTACATAGTGGAGCAGTATTATCGTCAGTCGTATGAGGGAGTACCACTACCGGACAATCGAACTCCTCCTGCTTCTTGAAGTATTGTATAAGAATAGTTTTTAAATTTGAAATATTTATGGGAATTTCGGATATTATAACGACGAATATTAGTTTATGATTTCTGGATAATTGGTGTCTATTTTATATTAGTTTGGGTGATGCATATTTGTGATTATATATCGGTCTATGTGATTTTTGGATAATTGGTGTGCATTATATTCGTGTGTGATTTATATTGGATTATATATTGGTCTATGTGATTGTATATTGTGATTATATATTGGTCCGATGTTCGGATGTTGTGTGAACAGGGAAAGCTCTGCAATTTTTTTTTAAAATATCTCATTTAGCGACGGACTAGTGACGGGTTAGCGACAGAAAACATGAGGTACCGACTAAATTGCGACGGCAAATCCGTCGCTAACTGGAGGATTCCCAATATTTTCCAGCTAGCGACGGATAGCCGACGGAATATCTTACATAGCAACGACCTTTCGACGGAACATCTGTCGGCAAGGTTCTGATGGTATGAAAGGTGCACAAAACATTAGCGACGGATATGCCGTCGATAAGTCGTCGCTCCCTCGTCGGCTTGTATTTTGCGACGGATATTCCGTCGCCATGTGTAGCGGCTAATTTGCGACGGTTTGGCGACTTACGCCGACGGATTAGCGACAAAATATCTGCCGCCATGGTTCTGGCAAGGTCAAGCATATCCAGAACCCGGTTGACAGATTTTCCGCCACTAGTCCGTCGCTAAACCGTCACGAGTCAGCGACGAAAGGCGACGGAATAGCGATGGAACGATACTCTCTGATACACAGTAACATGGTGTACCGACGAACTGCCGTCGGTAAAAGTCTTTATAATTCAATACCTGATACTTGAATTCTACGAAAGAACGTCGGTAAGTCATTGCTAATGCAACGAATACTGACGACGGGAAGCCGTCGCTATTCCATCGAGTGACGACTACGTAGCGATGGACGTGTTTTAGCGACGGGCTGATTGCCGACGGATTGTTTTGATCAATATCCGTCAATGATCCGTCGCTAATCCGTATTAGCGACGGATGGTCGACGGATGTGGCCGTCGCTAAAACAACATATTTTGGTAGTGTTGGGCTATGGATAGTCGTCATGGTTGTCCTTGGCCAGGGTCGCCCTGCTCTCGAAGATGTGTGCTGTGACGAGAAAACGGAAGCAATGGAAATTTTTCTCTAGGAGACTCCGAGTAATTATGCTATGACTACAACCAAAGAGTCACAACTATTTTACAACTTACCACGTGGCCGACGTCCATTGGAGGGGAGAGGGGTGAGGTGGGGCCGGGTGAGAAATGTTAGCAGATGGCAGAGTAGATTATAAGAAGGTTGTAAAGACTTGATAGTAAACTTAAAATTATTGGTGTATGATTATGTAAAAGAAAACATAGAAAGTTGACACATGTCAATTCATATATGCTCCAAAAGTTTTTCTTTTATTATATTCATCAATAATCGATTAAATTTATATATTCAACAAATATATCGTACACTTTGTTAGCATATGTGCTAAAAATACATGTCAATATATTAATAAATGAGTAATTTACATAGATTTTTCATTAATATATTTATCAATACACATAATAAATATAAAATATACATATATTGTTCGTAGAAATACTAATATAAAATGCACATGTCCTCTTAGGACACATGTTACCAAAATTCCTAGATAATAATGACTAGATTTATTTCAAAAAATAAACTTTATAGCAACTCTTGTTTCATAGAAAATTACGAGTTCATAATTTTTTAAACTCATCAATAACAAATCGTTGGATTATATGCATCTTATCCGAATTTAAACAGAAGAAATAAGAATCTAAATATAAAAAAATGTACATGTATCATAGCTATATTATAAGTTATTAATGTGAGTTCCTATTTGAGTTTCTGTAGTTGTAATTCCCCAGTCCCAATATACGTAGGACTAGGAACGTAGACATGCCAGCTGTATACATACGAAGTACAGGGGCCTCGTATATATACATAAGCTGTAAAATGCAGTAATCCCAGACAACTAAATCTTATCAACAATGAAAAGTATAATAATATAAAAATCAACTTGAATATTTATGATACAATCGTTGGGCGGAGACAAAGTCCACTACCAACTACCTCAATGAAAGAAATGTACAAGAATCGATCCATAAGATGGCAAGACGAACCAAGCAAAATCGTCTTCGAAGGAATAGAGAAAATTACGGCCTTGGCTAGAACACCTGCAGTGAATCATAAAAGCACACACCTGGGGAATAACCAGGTCCTCAGACGGACGTAGCAGGATACATGAAGAACAAGTTAATATGAACTGTCAGAATAATAAAATAATATATAAAAGACTATCCTAGACACAAATATGCAAAAGAGATTCTAACCGACTAATGTGCAATTTAGAGGACAACTTTCATGCGCATGGGTAGGATTTTAGGCTATGTGTATGTAACTGACATCCAGTCATCTGTATCCGTCCGTAACGTCCAAAATGTCAGAGGGCATCTGAAAATAAATTGCCACAGTTCCGTCCGGAGACTGTGGTTTACCTGTTTGGATTCCCATACGCACTAGCGACTATCTTCTCCAATATTTCCCATACTGTTCAAGTCATGTCCATGGCTCGTCCAGTTTTGTAACTGCTTGACTCTCTAAAACCCTAGTCATAGCAGTTACGATCATCTACCGTCACACGACTTTAGAGATGGCCAGTCCATAAGTCGTATCCCTAGCAAACTGTCTCAAACCGTGTAGTGTGAGTGTCATGGCCAAAGAAGATATAAAGATATCCCCCAACAAAAAGGTAGTTCGCTAAAACTAAGTTAACATGCATATAGTAAAGTAAAGCGACTAATAGAGTCGCTTGCACCCAAGTATGGCTTGGACGCGCAGTTTATAACAAAGGAAACTAACAATATGAAACAAAATAAATAATGCAAAAAATAAATAATATGACAGTTAATTAGCAAGGTATACTTGCATGTTGTGACGCCTGGTGAGATGCCTGGTGTGGTACAATAAAGGTGGCACATGATCATCTTCGGTTTTACAACTACGTAAGACAGCCTCTGATGTTGGCATGGACTGTTCCAATGGGTCCAAGATGGTTAATTTAGTTGGGGTCAACCGGATGAAGTTCAGAATTGGCGAGGGAATATGACTAATGAAATTAGTCACGAACATGGATTGATAATAGGAAGAAGGTGAATAAATACGATTTAGAAAATTATTTATAATACTCGAAAACAAAATATTATTAGTTAAAATAATTTAGAAAAATAAGTTTGAAATCTAGTAAATTATTTTGGGCAATTCCTTTTATCTTTAGCAAACAAAACTACTTGTAAAAAAATACCCCTAACATATTTATATAGAGTCATTCTTAAAATTAAAATTGTTTCTAGACCAAAAACTCTTAAGTTGTAACATATGAATTTAGGTAGAGATTCTATATTTTTATATAAAAAGATTTTAGGTAAATATTTAAAGTCTAGAAAATCATTTGGACTAAATCCTACTTTTGACAAAGTGCAATATTAGGTCAGGATTGTCTTTAACAATATCAAGAAACACTATAAATAATCTAATTCCTATAATAATAATAATTTGACAAATAAATAAATTTAAAAAATAACAATAATAATAATAATAATAACTATATATACAGATAATAAACTGTTGTTGTCTTCCCAAATAATTATAAAGTTAATAATAATAATAATAATAATAATAATAATAATAATAATAATAATAATAATAATACAATGTTTATAATAATAATAATAATAAAATAAATAAATAAATAAATAAAACATAAGGACCAGATTGCTTTCCTTTTCCTTTTAACAGAACAGAGAGAATGAGAGGGTGAGAAGAAACGGTAGGCGGAGGGAACTCGGGAAGCGGCTCCGACGAAGGGGAGGGAGCGCGAAGGCTGCCCATAGCGGAGCTCGCCGCTCCGGTGGCAGATCCGAAGGAGACACTGGCGACGCGAGGAGGCCGCGTTCGTGGGGGTTTCACCGGCGGCGGCGACTGCGCGGGCGGCGCAAAGAAAATGGTCGGGTGGCGGGATGGCCTTCGAGCAAAGGCAGCTCGGCAGAGGAGGTATGTGGGTGATGGCGGTGGTTATCGTGATGTTATGGCGGTTTTATTAGTGGTGGGTGACGAGTGGTCGAGGAGCCAGTGGATGGGAGCGGTGGGGCATGGCGCTGGGCGCTAGGCCGGGGTTCGAGGGGCGGAGGTCGGTGATGTTGGTCGCGGACGTTTTGTCGGGAACAGCAGCGTAGATCGACGGTGGTGTCGAGCAGAGCTTGGGAAGGATGAGGACGTGGGGGACTTGCGCCAAGGAGGCGGAGGGTCACCGATGGGTGGCGCAGCGGTGAACCGGAGGTTCGGCGGTGGCCGGCGCAGCGGAGGTAAGTGCTGGTGGCGGTGGTGTTTATTTTTTATTTATTTTTTGCTTATGGGAAGGTGGAGGAGACGACGGGGTGATCCAGGGGCCGGGTCAGGTGGTCGCAGTGTCAGTGGTGGCGGTGGTGACTGTTGTGTTCCGTTGGGTGGTGGTCTTGTTAGATGTGGCGGTGATGGTGTGGTCTTGGTCGCTGGCAGAAGTTGGACAGAGAGTGAAGAGGGGGTGCAGGTGGTTGCTTGGTCGGAGAGTCAGGGTCGGCCGGGCGTGGCAAGAATAGGTGGTTGTGGTGATAGGTCGATGGGTGAGAATAGGTGGCTGTGGTGGTGCTTTGGTGACGGTGGTAGTTGTGTGGCCGGGGTGGCCGGGCTGTGGTTGCGACGTGGTGATGATGGTTGTGGTTGGCCGGGAGAGGGGGTCAGGATGGTCGGAGGATGGGTGTCAAGGGTTTGGTCGGAGGGCAGGAAACGGGACGGCGAAGGCGATGGCTATGGATAGGCTAGGATTATGGATTTATTGTTTGTCGTGTCGGGGTTGTCGACACAGAGAACACAATGTATATGTAACACATGGAATAAGAATTGGACGGGGAGGGAGAACATGGACACGATGCACTCACGTGGGGGATTTGTGGATGTGAGGAATTTATGGAGGAGTACCTGCCTATTTATAGGATGTGGGAATTCTCAGTTGGATAAAGATTATGATTTATTTAAAACCCAAATAGATAATTTTACTATTAAATTTAAACCAATACATTCATATCTAAATCTAAATCCAAATCCAATTTAAATATAGATAAATAACACATTTAAATTAAACTATTTAATTTACATCAATAAATCTAATCACCATTTAATTTATCATAAATAAATCCAAAATATCTTTTTATAGAATTTATATAATAATTAATTTCAAAAATCATAGTAAATATTTAAGTATTAATAGGAAAATTTTTACACTACCTTTTTATTTAAATAGCATAATAATTTCGAAAATGAGAATAAATATTTTAAATAGTATTATGAAATATCTTTAAAATTTTTGAAAATAAACTTAAACATTCAAATATTTAAAATGCCTTCTTGCTAAATAATTTATTATAAATAATAAAAATTAATTTTTGAAAATGTACATGAAATAATTTCCATGTGTTTTTAGTCGAGTAGAATATTCACATAAATCTAGTTTTCTAAATTACCATTAAAATAAGATAGCCTTTTATAAATAATAATAAGTTTGGCATCCTCGATAGGTACTTATCACAACTTTTAATAAAAATAATTATTATATATATATTTTGAAACCATCACCGATAATAAAATCAAAAACTATTTTTTCTAAAAATATGCACCTCGCACATATTCGCACTCGACGAGTAAATACGAAAAACGCAAATTCCCGCGTGACGTACAATACGACTATGCGACGTATAAATATAAAAAAAATCAGTCCCAAAATATAGAAGAAATTTAGGGGTTTTACATCCTACGCAACTTACAAGAATTTCGTCCTTGAAATTAAAAATAAATAGGGGGTTGAGAGGGTACAAGGGTATATCAATGAGGAACAATCAAATCACGTCGTTCAAAATATGCATTAGAAAATCGTGATTTCGATAACTACAAAAATAAATCATGAATTTAATTTAGGGAGTAATTTACGGTCTCATGTTAACGGAAGAAGAGACAAAGATTAACGGTCAATAAGGGGTGGTAATTTGATTTAAGATAAAGGATAGGTGATTTCCTAGGGAGAAGAAACTCGTCTAGGTTTTAGAAGTATGGTTAAGAGAAAGGATTCTAATCATTCCTAAGTTTTAAACAATTTAGAAAGTCATGATAATAGATTGAGAGTTGAAAGAAATGGCCTGTAACTTGAGATGAGATTGAAGTCACCTGGGTTGGTCCATGGCTAACTATCTTGACAATAGATTGTGGGGCAACTAAGGTGATACTTTGGGTCTATCTATTAAGTACGTGTCTTCGTCTAATTAGGTGAAAGACAAAAACCAATAGGAGTCCAAGAAGTTTGTTTTCGAATACCAATATGTGGTTCAAAGGCGAGTGAGTAATCCAAAAAGAATTGTCAAGGCTATCGCGGATGGGACTTCAGAGGGCAAGTTTAGCTATGTCCCCATCCACATAGAATGATAGATAAAAGCGAACCAAAGTGCACTTGGTTGATCAGACCATCATGCACCGATTCTAATTAGACAATATGCTAGTGAGTGCTCAATAGAATATGTCATGAACAAGCTTAAGAAAGAATTGAGGTTGCAAAAACTAGGCTACATTAGCATCATTAGTCTAGATAGTAAAAATATAGACACATGAGATTAAGATTGAAATAAAGTAGAATTAGTTCAAACTCCTTAAGACTCTAAGTTATATCCTATGTTGGTCTCTATACAGTCGTCCTATAGTCTACTTGTCTAAGACTTGGTTAAGGTCATAAGGAAGGTTAGGTCGTAAGGCATTCTACCCAACTTACAAGAGCTAAACTAGTAGGAACAATGGGTCATGTCCACCTAGTATGGGTTACCTTATTAATCTCTATCAAGCACGAAAGAAGGGCACGAATCATGATAGAAGGGATCAAGCAAGATGTAACTTGAGGAGTCAAGCGAGAAGGTGGTCAAGTATGTGGATGAGATCCTAGGCTCTAATCATATTCGCAGGCTTGCTTGGTACAGTAAAGTAACCAAACAGTACCAAACAATTTATCTTGACCTGCATGGGCCACCACAAAAATATGTAACGTTCCAGTCCCAATATACGTAGGACTAGGAACGTAGACATGCCAGCTTTATACATACGAAGTATAGGGGCCTTATATGTATACATAAGCTGTAAAATGCAGTAATCCAAGACAACTAAATCTCATCCACAATGAAAAGAATAATAATATAAAAATTAACTTGAATATTTATGATACAATCGTTGGGCGGAGACAGTCCACTACCAACTATTTTAATGAAAGAAATATACAAGAATCGATCCATAAGATGGCAAGTGTCACGACCCGTACCCTAGAGTAAGGGCACGAGACGTGGGTACGTCCAGCCTACGTCGCAGTATCGGCGGTAGAACGCTGTCCTAGGTCAACATACATCTAACAAAATATCTCTAAACAGTTTATACTCCCCGAATGGGGGTGACATAGCAATAAAACTCAATCACAACTAAGGAAGAGATAGCACGATATGAAATAGAACTCAAGGAAATAAATAGATAAAAAGTAGTCTAAGATAATCCCAGCAATATCCAGAGAAATACAAACTCAGCTATAGTATGAAAGAATATATACAACTCTGAACTCCAAATATAGTCTAGCTAAAACATGTCTCATGACTACATAAAAGAAGATAAGCCTAACTAATCTAGACTAGGCAATCGGGGTGATATCCTCAGCTAGAGCTGGGTCCTCCTGAGGGTCCAGCTCGCAGGTGTCATCTAAGGCTGCCCCATAGTAAGTATCCAGACCAGCCTCCTCCTCGTCCTCTGTAATATTTTCAACAGGTCCAGTCAGGACATGAGCGAGTACAGTACATCTCAACAGTTCATAGCAGGTTAGAAGATATAATTATGCAGTAAAGTAAGATACAGGTACTGAAAGAAGTGCAGTATGTAAACAGAGCAAAAAAGCTGTAATAGAAATATCTACAATAAATAGAGAACTAACATGTGGCTAGTGAGTCAGAGTACAACATGGACATATAAATGGCATGGGATGATTCTGATGCTACACTATGGAATAATTCTGATGCTACACTACTGGTGTATTATTCACATGTCCACTTCTACTCCCCCGTACCCCCAATCAATACACAAGGATCCAACCAGGTTATGTTATGATACTATATAAGGCCCCCGAAGGGTGATAAGCCCCCGAAGGGTGGTAAGCCTCCGAAAGGTGATAAGCCCCCGAAGGGTGATACATAGTAGACCCATAAATGGGATAAGGATTCCAGGAAGACTCTGTGATCAAAAGAGTATATGTCACAAGTGATCGAAGAATCAACGAAGCATAGTGATACGCTATGTAAGTGAAACGCACAGAACATAGAGTATCCGATGCTTCCTAAGGATAATATCTCAAGAAGGGATCCATATAGTACCAATCCGTGTGACCAACGTGACAGTACAAGTAAAGTAATCTACTGCAGGAAACAGTTCTAAGCAGGATATGAAATAATCAGAGAATGTACTCGCCTGGTATCTGAGTGTCCAACTGAAAAGTACTGTCCGTGGAGTGGTGTCTGGCTCCTATTAGAACAGCACAAGTCACAACAAGTCCAGAATGGTAAAATGAAGCACTACTATGCATTCTACATGAATCTAAGTCAATCTAGGCCAAAGTCAACTCTTAGTCAACTCTGGTCAACCCTAGTAGTCAAACTAGGTCAACTATGGTCAAACCAGTCCACACTAGGTCAAACTAGTCTACACTAGTCTAGTAAGTCTATTCTAGGTCTAATAAAGCTGTACAAGCCTAATCTAGGCCTGTTAGTCAAACGGACTCACACAGGCCATAGGCTATTCTATCTAGGCCAAGCCAAACACATACACCATGCCAATTCCATCTCTAAGCAATACACTATTGATATGTATATTGTAATCTAGCCATAACCCACATATATATGTGATACATATATATAGTGCACACACACAAGCCACAAATACTTGAGACATATCTATACTACATAACCTATAACCCATTGTAAAATAGTTATATTAGATACCTATATGATACACCAAACCATATAATATCACATATCACATCATATATATATATATACACTATATTATGTATACATTACATTGTATACGAAATAGGATATATGTAGAGAGGGATAGAAATAGAGAGTGAGTTAGAGCTATCCTAGTGAGTGTGACAGGATAAGAGTGTGTGTGTGTCTAGTGTATAGGACATATGACAGGAACTCAAAAAGGGGCTGTACTGCATGTAGGCATGTGTGTGTACATGAGTGTGTTCAATAGGATATAGAGTGTATAGTGTAGGCAACAAGTTCCAGGATTAGGATTCAGCTTAGCATAGGAAAAATAGTTTAGAAGTCATGTTCTCAGGTTTTCAGAGTTCCCAACATAACTCAAAACAACACAGCTACACTTAATCTCAGATTTTCAGAACAAGGTTCAGTTATGAACATTTAGGAAGAAAAGATTTCAGTGTACAGGAAAATAGGACAGGGATGTAGGCAGTGTATATATACCTACATATCAAATCCTAAACCAACAAATCAGTTCAACTAAAAGAAAACTCAGAATTTGATACTCATGAACATTAAACAAACATTCAACAACCCCTTTACGAAAACTCAGATTCTATGAACCATAACACTCCCAAATCAGTCAAATTTTGTCATACAGTTAGAAAACACATAGGAGAACACATTAGGCATTTAAATACATGTAATAGACTGTGTTAAGTGGGTTAAAATGATTCCTAAAACTCAATTTTGTAAACTGGGAAAAATCAGGAATCATATTGATACACAGGAATTCAGAAAAATAGGAAATGAGGAAATAATAATTAAAATCGAATTAAAATAAATAAACAATGGTTGGTAATGAACCAACATCATGAGCACGTGTCCTATGAAGTGTTTGTGTCCCTGCAAGAGGACACAAACGTGTCCAATAGAGTAAAATATGAAATCAGTGTACACTGACACAGAGACTGTGACAGTCTCGTGCGGGGGTGCACGCGTGTCGTGCACCCGACACAGAGCACTTCGTGTCTCGTGCTCGTGTCCGCAGGTGCATCTAGGGTATGTCTAAGTGTGTGTCACCCTGAAACGTGTCAGTGTGTGTCGTGTCCAATAGTTCAAGGCCGTATCAGTGGCTATAATCAGCCTGCACACAGTGCAGTGCATTACCCGTGCGTGGCCGATTTCTTCTAATCCAGACCACGAAATCTCGTGAAACTTGGGGAGTGTGATGACAGTAGGTGCCCCTAAGTGTCCACAAAAACTCTTATCCAACAAGTTCGTGTCGTGTCCAGTACGGACCCCGATAGGAAGGGAGCACTGTAGTTGCGCGCGCGCGTGTCCAAGTGCGTGTGCACGAGTGTCTAAACGACACGACACAAGCACGAATTCAACTCAGTCAATTAAAATCGTATAGGCGACATCAAAACGAAATTTTCCATTCAAACATAACTCGAAAATAATACAAAAAGTTTCACTGAGGTATTTTCACAAACACATTGAATGGTGCACTGATACGTGTCCTATTAGGACACGAAACGACACGAAAACTTAGGGTTTCCTATCCCTACTGTTAGGTTAGGTCTAGGGCTCCCTAATGATGCAAAAACTTCAGGATTCTATGGTGAAAATAAGAAGTTACCTCTTTGTATCAAAACCCTCAAAAAGCTCTAATAAGTGATGTTCTCCTTGATGGTGAAACTCCTCCAAATTGATAGAAAACTGAGTACAACCAATTCCAACAGCAAGAAAACAATAATTAGAACCTATTACAATTTGTTTGGATTAAAAAGGAGGAAAAATGGATTTTCTAGGGATTTTTGAACATGGGGACTCACCTCTTTCTTCTCTTGTAATAAATTCCTAAAGAAGAGGCTAGCCCTAGATTTTAGGAGAGATTACATAGTGGGGGAATCCCTAGGTTGGCTGGACAAAATGTTAGGGTTAGGGTTTGGGCACTTGACTAATGGGCTTTGGGATTATTTGGCTAACTATTGATTTATTGGTTAATCACAAGTCATGGCTTATGACTTAAAACTCTACTTAAGTCAAATAACCATACTATTAGTCAAATCTAGTCTAACTAGGGTGGCATGACCTAATCAAGATCAAACTCAACTAGGGTTAGCTCCTAGGTTAGTCTACCATGGTCATTGCTAGTCAAAATCAACCTAGTCAACCCTCATTCAAACAATTCCAAAATAATTTCTAAAAATTCCCATAAATTCAAATAAACTCTAATAAATTTAAATTACACCAAAAGTGTCAAAAATACCCTCAAACTAGAAATGTGGTAGTGATAAATCTACCCTCCTTAAAAGAATTTCGTCCTCGAAATTGAAAGGCGAAATACAACTGATGAGAAGGATAGGAAGTATACCTCACGGTCTAAAAAGATAAGGGTAGCGCTCGTGCATCACATCCTCCCGCTCCCAGGTAGACTCTCCTGGAGAATGATGCCTCCATGCGACGCGTACCAAGGGTATCACCTGGTTCCTCAGAACCTTCTCCGTCGATCCAGAATCTCCACTGGCTGTTCTGGATAGCTGAGAGAAGGCCCAACCTCAATCTCTGAATGATCGAGCACATGGCTAAGGTCAGCCACGTACCGTCTGAACTGTGATACATGGAATACGTTGTGGACCCCCACAAGTGCAGGCGGCAAGTCTAGCCTGTATGCAATGTCACCGACTCTCCCGCTGATAACGAAAGGGCCGATGAAGCACGGGCTAAGCTTCCCGCCTCCACCAAAATGTATCGTACCACGAGTCGGAGATATCCTCAAGAAAACCTGGTCTTCGACCTAATCACAAGCAAGGTCTCAATTAATTATAATAAACAAAGATGATTATTAAAACACAAATAATCAAACCTAAACTAATCCTACTCTAATCTGTACCTCAAACTCCAACGGCCTCCGGTGGCTATCGGCCCAGTGCCGATGTCTGTCCTGCACTACGCGAAGTCTGTCCCTGATGAGCTTCACCTTCTCGGCTGCATCAATAACCATCTCTGGCCCCAGTAAAGCTTGCTCACCAACATCATCCCAAGATAAGGGTGTACGGCACCTACGCCCGTACAGAGCCTCGAAAGGTGACATCTCAATGCTGGCCTAGAAATTGTTATTGTAAGCAAACTCCACCAAATGAAGATGATCCTCCCAGGACCCTCCAAAGTCCAGGACATACGTCCGTAGCATATCCTCAAGTGTCTGGATAGTCCTCTCCGACTGTCCGTACGTCTGGGGGTGGTATGCAGTGTTAAACTTGAGCTGAGTGCCCAAGCTGGTCTGCAGACTCCTCAAAAAATGGAAAATAAAATGGCTATCCCGATCTGAGACGATGCTGACTGGAACTCCGTGAATCCTGACTATCTGCCGCATATACATCTCCGCCAGCCTCTCTGTAGACGTACCCACCTTGAATGGTAAGAAGTGGGCCGATTTGGTCAACCTGTCAACGATGACCCAAATCGCGTCTTTCCCTCCTGGTGTACGCGGCAATCCTGATACGAAGTCCATAGTGATATGCTCCTATTTCCACTCGGGAATGGGCAGCGGCTGCAATAATCCACCGGGCCTCTGCCTCTCCGCCTTGACCTGCTGACAAATCAAGCACCTAGTTACGAAGCGAGCCACCTCCCGCTTCATCCCGGACCACCAAACATGCTTTCTCAGATCTCGGTACATCTTGTTGGCACCAGGGTGTATGGAGTACTGAGATCTGTGGGCCTCCTGCATAACCTGCTCCATGAGCTCTCCGTTGGGCACACATAATCTGGAACCGTGCCTCAAGGCACCATCATCTGCAAGAGAAAACTCGCCCTCCAGCAATCCTGCTCGAACATGCTCTCGGAGACACTGCAGAGCAACGTCCTCAAACTGTGTCGACTTGAACCTCTCCACCAAGTCCGACTGAATCTGCATTCCCCATAACTGCTTCTGTACTCCGGGCACGATCACCTCTATCCCAAGCCTCTCCAAGTCGGCAAGCAAGTGCCGATCCACGGTCAAACACATGGCTGTCGGATACCAACTCAAGGCATCGGCAACCACGTTGGCCTTCCCTGGGTGATACTGAAGTAGGATGTCAAAGTCCTTCATCAACTCTAGCCATCTGTACTGTCTCATGTTCAACTCCTTCTGAGTGAACACATACTTTAAGCTCTTGTGATCTGTGAAGATCTCCACCCTCTCCCCATACAGATAATGCTTCCACAACTTCAAAGCAAAAATTACTGCCGCCAGCTCCAGGTCGTGGGTAGGATAGTTCTTCTCATGGGGACGTAATTTCCTGGAAGCATAGGCAATTACCTTCCCATGCTGCTGCAAGACGCAACCCAGCCCCTTCCCTGAAGCGTCACTATAAATAGTGAAACCACCTAATCCTGAAGGCAATATCAGAATCGGAGCTGTCGTAAGCCGCTTCTTCAACTCATCAAAAGCTGCCTGACACTCCTCTGACCAAACATACTCAGCATCCTTTCGGGTCAACCATGTAAACGGCTCTGCAACCCGGGAGAAATCCTGCACAAATCTCCGATAATATCCTGCCAGCCCCAGGAAACTCCTGATATCTGCAACTGAAGTCGGCGCTGCCCATGCCTCAACTGCTACAATCTTCTTGGGGTCAACTGAGATACCATCTCCAGTCACAATGTGCCCCAAGAAGTCCACCCGGTCCAAGAAAAACTCATACTTGGAGAGTTTTCCATAAAGCTGCTCCCTCCTGAGAATCTCCAGCACTATCCGCAGATGCTCCTCGTGCTCCTCCTCAGTCTTAGAATATATCAAGATATCGTTAATGAACACCACCACAAACTGATCCAGATACTGGTGGAACACCTTGTTCATAAGGTTCATAAACACTGCTGGTGCATTGGTTAGCCCAAACGGCGTAACCAAAAACTCGAACTGCCCGTACCGCGTCCTGAAAGCGGTCTTGGGAATATCCTCCCTCTTCACCTTCACCTGGTGATATCCCGACCTCGGATCAATCTTGGAAAATACCCGAGCTCCGCTCAACTGGTCAAATAGATCGTCGATCCGCGACAGTGGGTATTTGTTCTTGATCGTGAGGTTGTTGAGTGCCCTATAGTCAATACACATGCATACTGACCCATCCTTCTTCGGCACGAAAAACACTGGTGCACCCCATGGCGATGAACTCGAGCGGATGAAGCCCTTGTCCTGTAGCTCATCCACCTGCTTCTTCAGCTCCACCAGCTCACTGTTGTTCACCCGATAGACATACTGAGAGATGGGCTCCACTCCTGGAACCAAGTCTATCGAGAACACTATGTCTCTGTCTGGTGGCAATCCCGACAACTCCTCTGGGAAAACATCCATATAATCTGCTATCAAGGGGTGTGGAATCGTCTGCTCCTCGACCGAGACTCCACAGAAGACTCCGCTGCTCTGCTCTGCCTGACGTCTGGAGTACTCAAACTCTGGCTCCCCCGGTGCTCTGAAGAGAACTCTACCCCCTCTGCAATCAATGCTGGCGTGGTGCCTGCTCAACCAATCCATGCCTAGTACTATATCATAGTTCGGCAATGGCATTACGAGCAGGCTCACCTCTAACTCACGGCCTCCCAAAACTACTCTCCGACCCTTACAAATATCACTCACGAGGATAATACCACCCCCGGTCGTGATCTTGTAAGTCCTAGGCAACGATTCAGCTATGATACCGTGTCTAATCGCAAAAGATACTGATATGAAGCTATGCGAAGCACCGGAATCGAATAATGCAAATGCTGGACTGGAGTCGAAATGAATCGAACCTGCAATCAGCTCTCCTATCACCTCTGCATCTCCAGCTGCCATGGCGAAAGCTCGCCCCAGCTGGCCTCCCCTGGCCTGCTGCTGGTGCTGGACGAACCTCTACTGCTGCGTCGGCAGGGCTGGTCCCCTCTGCTGGCCTACTGGAGCCCTGGCTCCACCTTCCGGAGCTGTTCGTCCCATGCGGCACTCCCTCATCTGGTGGTCTACTGAACCACACACTAGGCACTGGCCCAGCCTCTTCCGGCACTCATTGGCGACATGCCCGGGCTTCTTACAATAAGCACAGGTGGTGGCCTGCTGCCTTGGTGCCTGCTGCTGCACCCTCTGCTGCTGATGCTGCACTGGCTGGTGCCTCGGCTGCTGAAACTGCTACGGCTGGAACCTCTACTGCTGGTGGTGCTGCTGCTGAAAGTGCGGCCTCTTGGCCGGTCCTCCACTACTGCTGCCTCCCTGGAAGTCTCGCCTCCTCTTGAGCCTAAGCTCAAGATCATCCTCTGCAGCTAGTGCGTCTACCAGGATCTCCTCAAATGTAGCAATGCGAGCGTTCTTGGTGTAGGACTTGACCTCCTTTACCAAGCCCGTCCGGAACCTCCAGGCCTTCGTCGTCTCGGACAAGTCCTCCATAAATCTGCTCAGGCGGCAGAACTCTCCTACGTACTCCTCCACGGACTGGCTCCCCTGGACTAGGGCCTCGAACTGGGTCTCGAGGGCCCCCAATGCTGCGTCTGGAAAGAACTTCTCCTTGAACAGCTTCTCGAATGCTGCCCAAGTCTGTCCTGCTGTGCTGACCCTCGGGTCGGTCTGGTACCTGGTACGGGCCAGATCCTGCATCATGCTGGCCGCTGCCTCTATCTGGAGCCTCGTCGGAATCTCAGCCAGCCTGAAGATCTCCTCCATATGCTTGATCCACTCATCGGCATACAGGATCCCCTCTGTCCCTCGGAAGTCTCTCGGGTGCATCTTCTGGAAGTCCTGGATGCCCTTCTCCCGCGGCTGGAGTGGCTGCAGGGCTGCCGCTGGCTGAGCTACGACCCTCTCAACTGCTGTCACTGCCAGCTCAATGCCTCGAGTGAGCTCTGCCGTGTGTCTCTGCTGCTGGGTCTGCTGACCCTCTATGTACTGCCTGAAGAAGGCTAGCAGCTGTACTGCGTCCACTGTCCCTGGAGGTGGCTGCTGGTAAGGATCCTCTGGGAGAACTGGGTCCTGTCTCCCTGCCGGTGGAAGCATACCCCCTGCTGCTGCTGCCGGGGCCTCAATACGAGCAAAGGTGGCAGGAGCTGCAGTCCCCTGGCCCTGCTGTAATTGGCTGGGAGGTAGCAGTCCACTCCATAGCATCCTCATGAATGGTACGCTGCGATCGAGTCTCTACCATCCTGAAGATAGACAAACAAGAGTATCAATTTCTGAGAAAGAAGCGATATAACAAAGGCGGACAATTAAAATTCAAAAGGATCAGCTGAAAATAAGGATTTAGATGGCAATAAAAGAATTTTTCCTAATGTGATCGAGTACCTTAAAAAAAAATTATTGTCCTATATCCTACTGCAGGCTGTTGTGATACTCTAATTCGAATACCACTACACTTCTAATCTTGACCTGCATGGGCCACCACTAAAAACGTGTCACGACCCGCACCCTAGAGTAAGGGCACGAGACGTGGGTACGTCCAGCCTACGCCACAGTGTCGACGGTAGAACGCTATCCTAGGTCAACATACATCTAACAAAATATCTCTAAACAGTTTATACTCCCCGAATGGGGGTGACATAGCAATAAAACTCAATCACAACTAAGGAAGAGATAGCACGATATAAAATAGAACTCAAGGAAATAAATAGATGAAAAGTAGTCTAAGATAATCCCAGCAATATCCAGAGAAATACAAACTCAGCTCAGTATGAAAGAATATATACAACTCTGAACTCCAAATATAGTCTAGCTAAAACATATCTCACGACTACATAAAAGAAGATAAGCCTAACTAATCTAGACTAGGCAATCGGGGTGATATCCTCAGCTAGAGCTGGGTCCTTCTGAGGGTCCAGCTCGCAGGTGTCATCTAAGGCTGCCCCATAGTAAGTATCCAGACCAGCCTCTTCTTCGTCCTCTGTAATATTTTCAACAGGTCCAGTCAGGATAGGAGCGAGTACAGTACATCTCAACAGTTCATAGCAGGTTAGAAGATATAATCATACAGTAAAGTAAGATACAGGTACTGAAAGAAGTGCAGTATGTAAACAGAACGAGAAAGTTGTAATAGAAATATCTACAATAAATAGAGAACTAACATGTGGCTAGTGAGTCAGAGTACAACATGGACATGTAAATGCCATGGGATGATTCTGATGCTACACTATAGAATAATTCTGATGCTACACTACTGGTGTATTATTCACATGTCCACTTCTACTCCCCTGTACCCCCAATCAATACACAAGGATCCAACCAGGTTATGTTATGATACTATGTAAGGCCCCCGAAGGGTGATAAGCTGTCACGCCCCGATTCCGTAGAATCGATAGTCGTCCCCCGGGCGTGATGCCGTGCGAACCTAAATTGCGATCGCACAAGGCATAGTCATAAGTTTATCCGAAACACAACTTCAAGTTAGAGTACGCAGAGAAATTGAATGACACCTTTGAAATAGAAATAGACTTTTTCATTGATGATAATAAAACTTTACATAGACTCCTTTACAAACATTGCCGCACGGGCTACAACATGACTCGACTTACAAAATGAACGCCGATGAGATAGTCGTTCCATACATTACACCCCTTTATACAAGCAAAACTATTACACATTTCCACCTGCGATCGAGGCAAGCCGATTCGCCATCTTTTCTTTGGACTGAGTGCGGGGTCTTCTTCAAAAGGAATCCAGAAACAAACCTTTACACGGACGAGGCTTCAAAAGTGTCCATGCTGCCTTGAGATTTTAGGTGGCACGCCCTTCGTGGTTCGGGGTACCTACGTGGAGAGCGAGGATCAGTACATTACACTTTGTACTGGTGCGTGGCAAGTTAAGTTCCAAGCTCTCATTTGGTTGAAGAGTTTATATGACTTAAAGTATGAATGTTTCTAACCATCCTAATGAATTTCAAGCGAGCAATAACAAGCATAGTGAAAATTTACGTTGAAACTTACCATCGGCGGCCCGTGCCGCGCCTTATGAAACTTACCATGTTCTTCCCTGTCAATTGTTATCATTTCCATACCAAGTACAATATTTCGTGTGTTGGTCACTGGCTCCCAGAGCCATCGTGGACTCCTCTAGATTTTGTTAGACGGGGTCCTTTCAGCGTGAGTAGCGAGCCCCACTGCAAGTCCTCGCCTAACCCGTGCCCAGCACAGCTATTTATTTGTTTCCATATACCCGCAACGGTCCCGTGGCCTCGGGTTGCCGTGCGGAGAAAATGCTCACCTTGTCGACAAGTTGTCCATGACCGTGCAAAGACATGTTTTTAGTTGTTAAGACATAGTCTACCATTTCTTTGAGAACTTGCTCATTCATTCGTGTTCGTGCACTTGTATTTATCTTTTCCTTCGCAACAACACTATCGATTTTGCCTAAGAAGGGGGTCGAGAAGAGAAGGGTCAGCCACTCACCTTGAGTTTACTTCGGCGAGAGAACTTGTTGGTCGCGCTAGACGTCGCCTACGCGATTACCTAAAATCGTACAAGCAACCGATTAGAATACTGCATTATTCAAGGAGTTCGATAGGAAATGCGAGTTCGAAATACAAGCCATGAAAACCATCGAAAATATTCACGAAAACGCATTCAGAAAATAAAGCCAAAACCAACGCAAGCGGCGTGAAAAGCAGAGCAACGGGAGGTCTCTCCCGACTCAGTCGCAGAGTCAATCCTCGAGGCGCAGCCCGCTGAATATGGGACTTGGTTCCGAAGAAGACATTCCATAACGAGGAATGGATCTTAATTCAACCGTTCCCCTTCGATTGACTCGGTCGATCCCGACCTATCGGTCCCGACCGAATCGATAGCGACAGTGTTCCTTTCTCGAGTACCCCGTGGACAGAGTACGGGGCACGATGTAGGGACGGGGCACTACATAAGCCCCCGAAGGGTGGTTAGCCTCCGAAAGGTGATAAGCCCCCGAAGGGTGATACATAGTAGACCCGTAAATGGGATAAGGATTCCAGCAAGACTCTGTGATCATAAGAGTATATGTCACAAGTGATCGAAGAATCAACGAAGCATAGTGATACGCTATGTAAGTAAAACGCACAGAACATAGAGTACCCGATGCTCCCTAAGGATAACATCTCAAGAAGGGATCCATAAAGTACCAATCCGTGTGACCAACGTGACAGTACAAGTAAAGTAATCTACTACAGGAAACAGTTCTAAGCAGGATATGAAATGATCAGAGAATGTACTCGCCTGGTATCTGAGTGTCCAACTGAAAAGTATTGTCCGAAGAGTGGTGTCTGGCTCCTATTAGAACAGCACAAGTCACAACAAGTCCAGAATGGTAAAATAAAGCACTACTATGCATTCTACATGAATCTAAGTCAATCTAGGCCAAAGTCAACTCTTAGTCAACTCTGGTCAACCCTAATAGTCAAACTAGGTCAACTATGGTCAAACTTGGTCAAACCAGTCCACACTAGGTCAAACTAGTCTACACTAGTCTAGTAAGTCTATTCTAGGTCTAATAAAGCTGTACAAGCCTAATCTAGGCCTGTTAGTCAAACTGACTCACACAGGCCATAGGTTATTCTATCTAGGCCAAGCCAAACACATACACCATGCCAATTCCATTTCTAAGCAATACACTATTGATATGTATATTGTAATCTAGCCATAACCCACATATATATATGTGATACATATATATAGTGCATACACACAAGCCACAAATACTTGAGACATATCTATACTACATAACCTATAACCCATTGCAAAATAGTTATATTAGATACCTATATGATACACCAAACCATATAATATCACATATCACATCATATATATATATACACTACATTATGTATACATTACATTGTATATGAAATAGGATATATGTAGAGAGGGATAGAAATAGAGAGTGAGTGAGAGCTATCCTAGTGAGTGTGACAGGATAAGAGTGTGTGTGTGTGTGTGTCTAGGGTATAGGACATATGACAGGAACTCAAAAAGGGGCTGTACTGCATGTGGGCATGTGTGTGTACATGAGTGTGTTCAAGAGGATATAGAGTGTATAGTGTAGGCAACAAGTTCCAGGATTAGGATTCAGCTTAGCATAGGAAAAACAGTTTAGAAGTCATGTTCTCAGGTTTTCAGAGTTCCCAACATAACTCAAAACAACACAGCTACACTTAATCTCAGATTTTCAGAACAAGGTTCAGTTATGAACATTTAGGAAGAAAAGATTTCAGTGTGCAGGAAAATAGGACAGGGATGTAGGCAGTGTATATATACCTACATATCAAATCCTAAACCAACAAATCAGTTCAACTAAAAGAAAACTCAGAATTTGATACTCATGAACATTAAACAAACATTCAACATCCCCTTTATGAAAACTCAGATTCTATGAACCATAACACTCCCAAATCAGTCAAATTTTGTCATACAGTTAGAAAACACATAAGAGAACACATTAGGCATTTAAATACATGTAATAGACTGTGTTAAGTGGGTTAAAATGATTCCTAAAACTTAATTTTTTAAACTGGGAAAAATCAGGAATCACATTGATACACAGGAATTCAGAGAAATGGGAAATGAGGAAATAATAATTAAAATCGAATTAAAATAAATAAACAATGGTTGGTAATGAACTAACATCATGAGCACGTGTCCCATGAAGTGTTTGTGTCCCTGCAAGAGGGCACAAACGTGTCCAATAGAGTAAAATACGAAATCAGTATATACTGACACAGAGACTGTGACAGTCTCGTGCGGGGGTGCACGCGTGTCGTGCACCCGACACAGAGCACTTCGTGTCTCGTGCTCGTGTCCGCAGGTGCACCTAGGGTAGGTCTAAGTGTGTGTCACCCTGAAACATGTCAGTGTGTGTCGTGTCCAGTAGTTCAAGGCCGTATCAGTGGCTATAATCAGCCTGCGCACAGTGCAGTGCATTACCCGTGCGTGGCCGATTTCTCCCAATCCAGACCACAAAATCTCGTGAAACTTGGGGAGTGTGATGACAGTAGGTGCCCCTAAGTGTCCACAAAAACTCGTGTCCAACAAGTTCATGTCGTATCCAGTAGGGACCCCGATTGGCAGGGGAGCACTGTAGCTGCGCGCGCGCGTGTCTGAGTGCGTGTGCACGAGTGTCTAAACGACACGACACAAGCACGAATTTAACTCAGTCAATTAAAATTGTGTAAGCGACATCAAAACAAAATTTCCATTCAAACATAACTCAAAAATAATACAAAAAGTTTCACTGAGGCATTTTCACAAACACATTGAATGGTGCACTGATACGTGTCCTGTTAGGACACGAAACGACACGAAAACTTAGGGTTTCCTATCCCTACTGTTAGGTTAGGTCTAGGGCTCCCTAATGATGCAAAAACTTCACGATTCTATGGTGAAAATAGGAAGTTACCTCTTTGTATCAAAACCCTCAAAAAGCTCTAATGAGTGATGTTCTCCTTGATGGTGAAACTCCTCCAAATTGATAGAAAACTGAGAACAACCAATTCCAACAGCAAGAAAACAATAATTAGAACCTATTGCAATTTGTTTGGATTAAAAAGGAGGAAAAATAGATTTTCTAGGGATTTTTGAACATGGGGACTCACCTCTTTCTTCTCTTGTAATAAATTCCTAAAGAAGAGGCTAGCCCTAGATTTTAGGAGAGATTATATAGTGGGGGAATCCCTAGGTTGGCTGGACAAAATGTTAGGGTTAGGGTTTGGGCACTTGACTAATGGGCTTTGGGCTTATTTGGCTAACTATTGATTTATTGGTTAATCACAAGTCATGGCTTATGACCTAAAACTCTACTTAAGTCAAATAACCATACTATTAGTCAACTCTAGTCTAACTAGGGTGGCATGACCTAATCAAGACCAAACTCAACTAGGGTTAGCTCCTAGGTTAGTCTACCATGGTCATTGCTAGTCAAAGTCAACCTAGTCAACCCTCATTCAAATAATTTCAAAATAATTTCTAAAAATTCCCATAAATTCAAATAAACTCTAATAAATTTAAATTACCCCAAAAATGTCAAAAATACCCTAAAACTAGAAATATGGTAGTGACAGCAAGACGAACCAAGCACAATCGTCTTCGAAGGAATAGAGAAAATCACGGCCTTGGCTAGAACACCTGCAGTGAATCATGAAAGCACACACTTGGAGAATAACCAGGTCCTCAGACGGACGTAGCAAGATACAGAAAGAACAAACTAATATGAACTGTCAGAATAATAAAATAATATATAAAAGACTATCCTAGACACAAATATGCAAAGAAGATTCTAACCGCCTAATGTGCAATTTAGAGGACAACTTTCATGCACATGGGTGGGATTTTAGGCTATGTGTACGTAACTGGCATCCAGTCATCTGTATCCGTCCGTAACGTCCAAAATGTCAGAGGGCATCTGTAAATAAATCGCCACAATTCCATCCGGAGACGTCAGAGGGCATTTAGAGGACAACTTACTAGCGACTGTCCTCCCCCAATATTTCCCACACTGTTCAAGTCATGTCCATGGCTCGTCCACTTTTGTAACTGCTTGAGTCTCTAAAACCCTAGTCATAGCAGTTACGATCATCTACTGTCACACGACTTTAGAGATGGCCAGTCCATAAATCGTGTCCCTAGCAAACTGTCTCAAACCGTGTAGTGTGAGTGTCATGGCCAAAGGAGATATAAAGATATCCCCCAATAAGAAGGTAGTTCGCTAAGACTAAGTTAACATGCATATAGTAAAGTAAAACGATTAATAGAGTCGCTTGCTCCCAAGTATGGCTTGGACGCGCAGTTTATAACAAAGAAAACTAACAATATGAAACAAAATAAATAATACAGAAAATAAATAATATGACAGTTAATTAGCAAGGTATACTTGCCTGTTGTGATGCCTGGTGAGATGCCTGGTGTGGTACAATAAAGGTGGCACAAGATCGTCTTCGGTGTTACAACTACGTAAGACAGCCTCTGATGTTGGCATGGACTGTTCCAATGGGTCCAAGATGGTTAATTTAGTTGGGGTCAACCGGATGAAATTCAGAATTGGCGAGGGAATAGGACTAATGAAATTAGTCACGGACATGGATTGAAAATAGGAAGAAGGTGAATAAATACGATTTAGAAAATTATTTATAATACTCAAAAATAATATATTATTATTTAAAATAATTTAGAAAAATAAGTTTGAAATCTAGTAAATTATTTTAGGCAATTCCTTTTTTCTTTAGCAAACAAAACTACTTGTAAAAAAAATACCCCTAACATATTTATATAGAGTCATTCTTAAAATCAAAATTGTTTCTAGACCAAAAACTCTTAAGTTGTAACATATGAATTTAGGTAGAGATGCTATATTTTTATATAAAAAGATTTTAGGTAAATATTTAAAGTCTAGAAAATTATTTGGACTAAATCCTACTTTTGACAAAGTGCAATATTAGGTCAGGATTGTCTTTAATAATATCTAGAAACACTATAAATAATCTAATTCCTATAATAATAATAATTTGACAAATAAATAAATTTAAAAAATAACAATAATAATAATAATAACTATATATACAGATAATAGATTGCTGTTGTCTTCCCAAATAATTATAATGACAATAATAATAATAATAATAATAATAATAATAATAATAATAATAATAATAATAATAATAATAATAATAATATAATGTTTATAATAACAACAATGAAATAAATAAATAAATAAATAAAACATAAGGACCAGATTGCTTTTCCTTTCCTTTTAACAGAACAGAGAGAATGAGAGGGCGAGAAGAAATGGGAGGCGGAGGAAACTCGGGAAGCGGCTCCGGCGAAGGGGAGGGAGCGCGAAGGCTGGCCATCGCGGAGCTCGCCGCTCCGGTGGCGGATCCGAAGGAGACTCTGGCGTCGCGGGGAGGCCGCGTTCGTGGAGGTTTCACCGGCGGCGGTGACTGCGCGGGCGGTGCAGAGAAAGTAGTCGGGTGGCGGGATGGCCTTCGAGCAAAGGCGGCTCGGCAGAGGAGGTTTGTGGGTGATGGCGGTGGTTATCGTGATGTTATGGTAGTTTTACTGGTGGTGGGTGACGAGTGGCCGAGGAACTGGTGGATGGGAGCGGTGAGGCATGGCGTTGGGCGCTGGGCCGGGGTTCAAGGGACGGAGGTCGGTGATGTTGGCCGCGGGCGTTTTGCCGGAAACAACAGCGTAGATCAACGGTGGTGTCCAACAGAGCTTGGGAAGGATGAGGACGTGGGGGACTTTTGCCATGGAGGCGGAGGGTCACCGACGGGCGGCGCAGCGGTGAGCCGGAGGCTCGGCGGTGGCCGGCGCAACGGAGGTAAGTGCTGGTGGCGGTGGTGTTTATTTTTTAGATTTTTTTTTGCTTATGGGAAGGTGAAGGAGACGACGGGGTGATCCAGGGGTCGGGTCAGGTGGTCGCAGGGTCAGTGGTGATGGTGGTGACTGTTGTGTTCCGTCGGGTGGTGGTCTTGTTGGCTGTGGCGGTGATGGGGTGGTCTTGGTCGCCGGCAGAAGTTGGACAGAGAGTGAAGAGGGGGTGCAGGTGGTTGCCTGGTCGGAGGGTCAGGGTCGGCCGGGCGTGGCGAGAATAGATGGCTGTGGTGATAGGTCGATGGGCGAGAATATGTGACTGTGGTGGTGCATTGGTGACGGTGGTAGTTGTGTGGCCGAGGTGGCCGGGTTGTGGTTGCGACGTGGTGATGATGGTTGTGGTTGGCCGGGAGAGTGGGTCAGGATGGTCGGAGGATGGGTGTCGGTGGTTTGGTCGGAGGGCAGGAAACGGGACGGCGAAGGCGATGGCTATGGATAGGCTAGGATTATGGATTTATTATTTGTCGTGTCGGAGTTGTCGACACGGAGAACACAATGTATATGTGACACATGGAATAAGAATTGGACGGGGAGGGAGAACATGGAAACGATGCACTCACGTAGGAGATTTGTGGATGTGAGGAATTTATGGAGTAGTACCTGCCTATTTATAGGATGTAGGAATTTCTAGTTGGATAAAGATTATGATTTATTTAAAACCCAAATAGATAATTTTACTATTAAATTTAAAACGATACATTCATATCTAATCTAAATCCAAATCCAATTTAAATATAGATAAATAACACATTTAAATTAAACTATTTAATTTAAATCAATAAATATAATCACCATTTAATTTATCATAAATAAATCCAAAATATCTTTTTATAGAATTTATATAATAATTAATTTCAAAAATCATAGTAAATATTTAAGTATTAATAGGAAAAATTTTACACTACCTTTTTATTTAAATAGCATAATAATTTCGAAAATGAGAATAAATATTTTAAATAGTAATATGAAATATCTTTAAAAAAATTGAAAACAAACTTAAATATTCAAATATTTAAAATGCCTTCTTGCTAAATAATTTATTATAAATAATAAAAATTAATTTTTGAAAAAGTACATGAAATAATTTCTATGTGTTTTTAGTCGAGTAAAATATTCATATAAATCTAGGTTTCTAAATTACCATTAAAATAAGATAGCCTTTTATAAATAATAATAAGTTTGGCAACCTCGATAGATACTTATCACAACTTTTAATAAAAATAATTATTATATATATTATTTGAAACCAGCACCGATAATAAAATAAAAAATTATTTTTTTCTAAAAATATGTACCTCGCACATATTCGCACTCGACGAGTAAATACGAAAAACGAAAATTTTCGTGCGACGTACAATACGACTATGCGACGTATAAATGCAAAACAAAAAAAAATCAGTACCAAAATATAGTAGAAATTTAGGGGTTTTACAGTAGTCAGAACTGAATATATAGCCTGCTTCATGAGATTTAGCAATCACTGCTTGAAGAAATTATATTTTGCTGTCCAGTCCCACAAGCTATCCAAGTACAGGATGGGAGCGAAAATTTCAGTGCGCAGCACTCTCTTTCAAAAGTTAAGTTGTGGACCTCTCATTCTCTCTCACTTGCACTTTTTAAATATATTTATAAAAGTTTACATTTATTTTTTATCTTTGTAATCATAAATTCTGTTGTAATCAATTTATAACAATTTTAATAATTATAATCAACTATATCAAATTGTAGTAATTAAATACATGATAACTAAATTTTCTCTCTCTAGTCCCTCTTTTTTTTGAGAAATTTTGACTTACCCCCTACTTGATTTACCATATTTCAGAGTGTACCCCACAGTTTTACAAAAATGTACAATACCCCTCCACTTTGGACAAAATTCGTCAATTTTTTTGGGACCAAAATGTCCCTACCTTCTTCCTCTATCCTCTCCCCCCACCCCATCCCCTCTCCATTAACCCCCCTCCGGGCGGCGCTCTCCTTCCCCGCCTCCGCCGTTGCTCCCGGCCATCGCCCTCCCCTCCGCTGTCGTTGCATGCCACCGTGGCTGCGGTGGAGCGGGGACGGGCGGGGGGGGGGGGGGGGAAGGGGGTAGGGGTGGCGGCAGAGAAGGGGAAGGGGGAGGGTAAGCGAGCGGAGGCGGGGAGCGGTGGCGGTGGCGTGGAGGGGGAGCGGTGGCGGTAACAGGGAGGGGGAAGCGGAGGCAGGAAGGGGGGAGCGCCGTCGGGAGGGGGGAGGGCGATGATGGAGAGGGGATGGGGTGGGGGGGAGAGGAAATAGGAAGATGGGGAGGCTTTTTGGTCCTTTTTTTGAGTAACCTACAAAAAATTCCTCGTTAGATTTTCGCTTTTTGTACTAAAAGAATCCTTACTCTTAAAATTTCTGAAAGTATGAAATCTGCTCATTTTCTCCCCTTTCTGTTAACTGATGTTAAGTGGGGTGTGTAGTGACAATTTTACCCTTCCACTCTCTCCTCCCCCCCCATTTCTTTCTCTTCGATGGTGCAGGGTGGAGGAGGAGGTGGGCGTGGCTAGCCGGGGAGGGGAGAAGGAGGAGGGAGGCAGGGCTGGCCGGGGCAGGGAGGGGGAGGAGGGAGGCGGGGCTGGCCGGGGCGGGGAGGAGGAGGAGGAGGAGGAGGAGGGCTGGGCTGGCCGGGGCGGGAAAGAGGTGGAGGGGTGCTCGCCGGAGTAACGAGGGGGGGGGGGGGGGGCGGGGAGTAGGGAGGAGGAGGGGGGGCTGCCCGGGGCGGGGAGGAGGAGGAGGTGGGCTGGCCGAGGCGGGGAGGAGGGGGGGGTGCTCTCCGGAGTAATTGGGGGGGGGGGCTGAGGGGGGCGGGGAGGAGGAGGAGAGGGACTGGGTTGGCCGGGGCGGGGAGGGGGGGTGCTCGCCGGAGTAAGGAGGGGGGATGAGCGGGGCGGGAAGGAGGATGAGGGGGGGGGGGGGGGTGGGTTGGCTGGCCTGAGGGAGGAGGGGAGATGTTAGGGAAGCCGGGGGGAGGGTTAGTTTAGGTTTTTTTTTAAATGTTACTTAACGGTCAAAACTAACGGTCAACAGACAGTAGGGGGCTGTCCGAGCAAGTCATAGATTGCGGGGGTCTTTATTTGCTAAATTTGACTAAAAGTTCTTTCTACTGAAAATGTGCACATTTAACGAGGGATTTTTTTACAATTTATCTTTTTTTTGATGGATTCCGTCCAAAGTGGACGGTACTGTACATTTTTGCAAAACTGTGGTGTGCACCATGAAATATGATAAATCAAGTGGGGGATAAGTCAAAATTTCTCTTCTTTTTTTATTTTTTTTCCTTTCCCTCTTTCTATACCATAACATTTTTTTTCTCTCCAACTATTTAACTAAATATTTATGTAATAAAATATTTGATTATATCTTAAACTAAAACAAATCAACTATAATCATTTATAACTAATAGAACACAATTTGGAATGTTCCACTTAAAACTAACTAGAATACAATTATGTAAAAATTATAACCAACTATAACAATCTCACACAAAATAATTAAATTGTAAATAAACTATTTGGTTATAATTGTTAGAATGGTTATATAATATCTGATTGCTTATGAGTAGATATAGATAACTATAATTAGTTCTAGGTCCTCTCAAATATTTTTAAATGAGTAATATATTGTAGTTCCATAGATAAAGATTAAAATATTATATAAAGCTAAACTAAAGATATATACGGGGTTAAGTGAGTTGGCTTGTGGATTTATGAAGAAATATGATATGTGATGTGAATGGTCAACACAAGAAAGGAAAAAGAGATTGATATAGTCGAGCCAGAGTAGAGACGAGAAGTTTTGAAATCAATAAAAGGATAGAGAAGTTTTGACTTTTGAGGAGAGGAGAGGAGAGGGGAGGAGATGAGATAAAAAAAAATGTCGGGGAGGAATCGATTGTGAATTAAGTTTTTTGACAAGAATTTAAAATTTATATTAATTTATTATTTTAAAATTTTAAATTATTAAATAAAGTTGGAGGAGTATGGAATTATATATATATATATATATATATATATATATATATATATATATATATATATATTTTGAAATTAAAGTTTTATTGAATATTAAAAGAGTTAGAAGACAATACAAAAAAAACGACCTGATAGCCGACCTACTCCCTATTTTCTGTCCATGTTCTTGTTCTTGGAGCCCAACCAAAGACGTATTGTCTGCTTGGGGAAGATCCTACTTGGGTTCTTGACCACCTGGGGTGGCACCACCACCTGGAAGCTCGACTCGTCGACATGATAGGAAGGGATCGAACTCGAAATGATATATATACTCTGAATATACACAAAGGAGAACAATATATATATTTTATATATATATATATATATATATATATATATATATATATATATATTTATATATATATATATATAAATATATATATATATATATATATATATATATATATATATATATATATATATGCAAATGACCTCTAGGCTAGTGGTTAAGAGGTTAAGAGAGATGCATGCGGCCCAAGTGGTAAGGAGTTCGAGCTCTAGTGGAGACGAGTTCGTCATAATTATCCATTGTTTTAATATATATATATATATATATATATATATATATATATATATATATATATATATATATCCTTCGTGTTGATTCAGAGTATGCTACGTTCATCAGGCCTGTGATGTTACGGCGGCTGCACATCCTTACGGCATTTCATTATTATCATTCATTTATGTCAACACTGCCATCCTCTCGATCGTGTACGAGATAAAAAAAATATCTACGGACTGGTCGCACCTGTTCGACCGTACGTACAAGACAAGATAACATAATAAGCTCTGCCAGAATTTGAATAGTTAGAAATATATGGCCCTTGAAAATGTCTCCAAAATATTTTCAACGTCACTAGTGAGCTGCATTGTTAAGATATCCCTATACTTGAAACTTGCCACGTACTTTGGTGGTAGCTGAAGTTTCCACCAAACTGATGTGACCACGTCCACGTCTCCTATAATGCGAGTAGCAAAACATTTTCTCCTCATGCGCTTAATTTGGAGCTATTTGGAAAACGAGACTGGGATCCTCTCTGAGATAGATGACTGATAACTGTGTTTTTGGAGATTCATCTCCCCAATCACTATTTCGCTTATCCACCTAAGACCGCATGCACAACATACTATAGCCATGTAAGATTGCGTGCACCATATAATTAGCAGCAGATCTGTTATTTTCAAATTAGAAAGCCTAATGATATGGACGTACTATTTCTCTCATTTATAAAAATAATAGAAATTGGATATAGTGGCTCCAAAATACATGTCACATAACGTCCGACATCTCATATAAAAAAATCTTAATGATGTCTTATATCCCAATACATATTTTTTTTATTTAAAAAACTAAATATTTATGAATACCAAAAGTTGCATGTATAAGAGAGAAGACATCATTTGACATCCATTTTGGGGATAAAAGATCCGTACGTCTTCGCACCATCTGCCCCTTCTACTCCAAGGAATTAGTTGTTTGTTTCACTACATGAAAAAAAAAAAAAAAAAAATTTGACTTACCCTTCACTTGGATTATCTATATTAATGTTGCACCCCACAGTTTTGCAAAAATGTAAAAGTTCTCCCACTTTGGACGGAAACCGTCCAGAACGGACGGTCAACAGTTTTGATACAAAAAAATTGACGAAAATACCCCTTCTCTAATTTCATCTTCCTCTTCCTTCAACCCCCCTCCTTCCCCGCCACCACTGCACCCCCCCCCCCCCCCCCCCCCCCGCGCGTCCCCCGGCCGCTGCGCCCCCCCCCCCCCCCCTCTCCGCAGCAACTGCACCCCCGGCCGCTGCCCCCCCCCCCCCTTCCCGCAACAACAGTAGCCCGCCGCAGCCACCGCTGCTACGCGCGGAGGGAGAGGGGGGAGGCGGTGGCGGGGAGGGGAGGCGGTGGCGGGGAAGGGGAGGGGGAGGCGATGGCGGGGAGGGGGGAGGCGGTTGAGTGGAGGGGGAGAGGGGGCGAGTAGCAGCGCCGGCGGCAGCCTGTCCGGGAAGGAGGAGGAGGAGGAGGTGGAGGAGGGGGGGGGGGGGGGGGGGGGGGGGGGGGGGGGGGGGGGGGGGGGGGGGAATGTTGAGGGAAAAGAAAGAAGAAATTATAGGAGGGATATTTTCATCAAATTTTTTGGATCAAAGCTGTTGACCGTCTGTTCTGGACGGTTTTCGGTCAAAGTGGGAGAACTTTTACATTTTTGTAAAATTGTGGGGTGCATCCTTAATATGGGTAATCCAAGCGGGAGGTAAGCGAAATTTCTCAAAAAATATATTTTACTACTGGTTTGAACATTATTGTATAAATTATTACATGTGTTGCATGTACCTTTGCTTGTATTTTTTTTTTCACATTGAAAATATATAAATTGAATAATAAATTTATTTTAAAATATTATGAAATATTTTTAAGTTTTATTGCATTTGAAAGTGTGTAATTATTAGTGGTTAGTAATTATGTTAATAAAGATGTATATAATTTTATTTTTATTATATATATATATATATATATTGATTTCTCTCACTGTGCTTAAGCTCTTCATTGTGCGGAGAAGCTCTCATATATGAACATGAAAGTCAAATAGAAACACTATCCAATTTAGGAATTGATAGTTTCGTGCCTTTTGAATGATGCCATGCACACGTCGGTCACACATGAAGATTTATCATGTTCATTATGTTCGGCTGCAAAATTGTTGTACTTGGAACAGTTCTAAGTGGTGGTTTTATATATTTTCTTGCTAGTTTACATGCATGATTGCATTATTTAAGCTAAGTTGTGGTAGGCTGCCACGAAGGAGGGAATGCTAAGGTTTTGGCTATTTTTCCACAAAACCTAACTCCACAGCGGAACTAGGATTCTGTATTGAGATGGACTAGATTATGTTGGAATGGAATAGATACAGTGCCGGACTTTAGATTTTGAGATCCGAGACGAACTTTAAAAATGATGTCCTCAAATTTAATATTTTTATTATACTATATTATATTTTTTTTATCGATAATGTAATAGTATTTTCAACCTAAAATTTAAAAAATAAAACAGTAAATACAATTTAATATTCAAAAGAATATATGTTATAATAAAATACTAATAAAATTGAATATGTTTTAAACCAAAATATAAAACTGATGTTGTAGACTAATAGATTAAAAAGAAAGGTAACAATATTTGGGATAGTTCATAAGAGTAATAATAATAAAATAACTTAGGCCATCAAACGCTTCCTTAAGGCATCACATAGTCACTAAAATATTACTCCTTTTATAGGAGGCATATTTGTTTCTCTTGTGTAGTATACCAAATTATTTTCTTATTTGAGGCATGTTTGTTTCTCTAGGAAATGAATAAATAAAACATGAGCAAGTACATATCGGACCAATTTCAACTTCTTTTAATGAACAATTATTCAATGTAGCTTGCTAAATTGAACAATTATTCAATATAGCAACAACAACCAAAATATTATTCAACAACAACAAGCAACTACAACAATTTACAATTATTCAATGTAGCAGCAACAAGCAACAACAAGCAAGAAGCCAATTTCAAACTTCTTATCATGATCGGTAGCTTAAGCAAGTTCATTCAACAACAAAAATTTTTAAAGATGAAATTGCTTTTAAGACCGACTATTTTGTTAGAATTTCTTATTTATAAAGATGAATAGCATGATACCTTCACATCAAAAGTTCTACAAATAAAATATAAACTTATGTGTGTGTGTGTGTGTGTGTGTGTGTGTGTGTGTTGTGGGGGGTGGGGGGGGGGTGTGTGTTAGGGGGGGGGGGGGGGGGGGGGGGGGGGGGGGGGGGGGGGGAACGCGGGGGGAGCCAACCTGCATTGTGTGACCGTGTCTTCCAAAGGGAAGAATGCCCTAGCCGCAAGCTCTATAACAAAAAAAAAATCTAAAAAAAAAGTCTAAGCCAATACCCAACAGCAGCTATTGGCGGTGGACCATCAGCAGGTCCAGACTGCAGGTAGCGGGCATTGGGTTTCAACAGTATATATACTAAAAAAAATTGGTGCCCTCTAAATTTTGGGGCCTGAGGCAACTGCTCATCGGCTTCCTATTAGGTCCGGACTTGAATAGATATGGATAAAATTATATATAAAAAAGAAAAAAAGCTATTTTGTCCACAAACGTGCTGCACCTCATTGGCCCTCTCCTGTAAACACGGGTTTCATGCCGGTTGACTTGACAATAGAGTCGCGACACGTGGTGGACGGACTGGCCCGTAGACGGACAACGTAACAGAGTTCATATAAAAATTAACGCAAAAAATATATATATATATATTTTTTTAGGGGATGCTCAAGTCCACCCTATCCAGCCTTTAGGTGGCTCCGCCCCTGCTATAGTGTTAGGAGATACTCTAAATCAAAAGTGACTTTCCTATTATTTATTCTTCGACTGTGTAAGCACTGCTGACCAGAGTCTTCAAGCAGAAATTGAAGCCATACACATTGGTATCTGTCTTGCTCGACAATTGCAAAGAAATTTCGATAGAAGGGGATTCATGGATAGCGAATAGGATCTTCAGAGGTGATCCATCTCTTATCCCCTGGAAATTATCTGATCTGATCTGATCGATACCATCAAAAGTGAAGCACCAGCAAACCAAACTCTCTCGTATCTATCAAGAAAAGTGACTATTTACGACATTATAATTAAGGCGTGCTTAAGAAAGTATGCCTTAAATAAGTGTTTCCCGACATACATTTTCATGCATGACGTTAAATAAGTTAGAATGAAGTTATTATATTATTTACGGCACACGTTGAATGTCTTAATTAGTTTTACAAACGAAGGCATGCAATGAATGCCGTAAAAAATAATATTCTAACTTTATTATATCATTTACGACACGTATTGAATGTCTTAAGTTTTTAGAAAAGACGACATTCAATGAACGTCCTAAAATATAATTAAAAGTAATAGGCGGCAAAATTCTCTCCACCCTAAAATTTTCCTCCCGAAGAGACCAGAAGTATATATCAAAACATCCCTAAACTCCCAATTCCGCGCGCCTCCTCCTGGAACCATCCCGCGCGCCCCCAATTCCCATCCCGCGCTCAAAACCCTCTCCCCTCCCCCTCAAAACTCCAGAACCCTAAAACTCCCGAAGAGACCAGTAAATTCTACGGCTTCATCCACTTCTTTGACTTCGTCCTCTCTCTAAATAGGTAATCTTCTTCCTATTCTTCTCTTCTTCTTTTTTCCCGAATTTGTTCAAATTCAGTTGCTTCCTTTTCTTCGTTTGGTTTTCATTTCTTTTTCTTTTTTTCAGATCGAGAATTTGTGAGCACAATTTTCCTCTTTTTTAGGGTTTACTCCCCTAATTTTCCACCCAAATTTTCCGCTTCATCCACCCAATTTTTCTCTTTTTTAGGGTTTACTCCCCAAATTTCATTCTTTTTATTTAGGTTTTACTCTAATTCGAATTTTTTATTTTCGTTTTACAGGATCTCTTCATATTTACGGAGACAACATTACTGAAACGATGGGCTGAGGTTCGATTTCTTCTTCTTCCCCTAAATTTACCTAAGAAATTAAATTTTTATTTAGGGTTTTTCTTTGTCGATTGCCGTGGAAATTTTTACTGTGTATTTTTGGTTGTTAATATGATTAAAGTCATTTTGTTCTTATTGAGGCTGACTGAAAATTATTTCTCTTGGATTGACCATAGGAGTATGAAAGTAAATGGAGAAATGCCTAGATATATATATGCTGGAGATGTTAGCTAAGCCTAGGAAGCACATACTCTAAAAATCAATTTGTGTCACATTATGTTGGTCACATTTATGATAGGGCACAGACACGTTAAAAATCTATGATGCCTCCATATTGAGTCATGTCATATTCATATTCACTGAACACAATTGTACTTGGAATGTTTTTGTGTTAATTCTCATTGTGTTTCTTGCAGTATCTGTGTTTGTATTATGCCATATATATTGTTGTGTCTGTGTCGGTAGAGATACATATAAGAGCAAATTTTTTTTGATAGAAATAATAAATAAGATGTGTTAGTATGGGTTATAGTTAGCAGCTTTGGAGAGTTCGCTAGTAGATCTCCCTGTCAGCTAACACAAACCGAGTCTGACAAAGAATATTGAACACATTTTGTTGAATAGGTCAAATGACATATATTTGAATTAGAATGAATTTAGAAAAGATTGGTTTTGGAGCATTTAATTTCCCCTACCCTTATTTTTTTTCTGGTTGTTGTCATCCAAGCTTGGATAGGAATTGGTTTCTGCAAGCTCGTCTCCTATCAAATTGCCTCTGTTGTTATAGACATGCATGCCATAATTAGAGCTTATATTATGCTTCTTCATGAACAATAATGAAAATACACATGTTTTTACACTAGGAATGACTCTTTCGATGTACCTTTAGAAGTTATTGCATTGTTTGCTAACTTGGAAAATTAACCTGAAATATATGTTTGATTTGAATTAAATCTTGATTTAGTTAGGTTCCTCATTAGTTTGGTAACTTAACTTCTTTTTCTCCCTCGCTAGTTTCTTACACAATTGTCTTGGGATGAGATTCCCATGCTGAAACAAAGATGTTCTATTTGGAGCTGGTGGGTGGAGCTTTGAATTCTGAAGAAGTGTTATTCTGAGAACCCTCTGTTGGCTTCTTTCCATTTCAAGTGAAAAGGTATTTGGGTCCCTTATGTCCTACTTACACTACTAAAATATCATCAAATAGCGACGTACTGTAGCGACGGCAATAAATGGCGTCGCCAGTAGCGACGTCGTTTTAAACACGTCGCAAAACGTCGCTGTCTAGTGACGTTCTGCGACAAGAGGGTACTACGTCGCCGAAAAGCGACGTTCAGCGACATATTTTATGTACATGTCGCCAAGTTGGCGACGTTTAGCGACGTCAAAACGTGACGTCGCTAAGTTATTTTACTTAGGGCACGCAGCTGCCTTCTTTCCCCCTCATTCTCACTCGAAAACCCGAAAATTTCATTTCCCCCCCACCACCCCCGGCGACTCCCTTCCCCTCTGTCAGTGCCCCCCCCGGCGACTCCCTCCCCCTCCGGCGAGCTCCTCCTCCTCGAGATCCTCCTCCTCGAGCTCCTCCTCCCCCAATCCGACCTCCTCCTCCTCTTCCTCAGGTAAACCCTAACCTAACTCCTCTCCTTCCTCCTCTTCCTCTCCCACGGACACACACACACGCACACGGACACACACGGACACGGACACACACGCACACACACACAGACACGGACACACACACACACACGCACACACACACACACAGACACGGACACACACGCGTGGACACGTGCACGAGACTGCACTGTGTCATTTGTGTTCGTGTGTGTTAAAAAATAATTTAGACACGATTGTGTCCTATTTTGGTGGACACTCGACACGTGTGACTCTATGACACATACACATATCATTACCAACCATTAGATTTTGCTATTAATTGAATTTGGATTTCGAATTTGGTTTATCCCCAATTTTCTGATACGCAGTTCACTATATATTAGTTTTCTGAGATTAACATTGGTTTAAACTGATTTTGAATGATTAAACCATTATGATTAATCCCATATCTTCTCTGTTTGACCAAGGTTGACTATTTGACCTTAGTACAACCTAGTTTGACCTAGTTTGACCTAGTTTGACCTTGTTTGACTTTGTTTGACTTTGTTTGACTTAGCTTGACCTTGTTTGACTTAGTACAACCTAGTTTGACCTAGATTGCATATCATTGTTATTAGTAACTGTCCGCTACTAATGTGTATCCCATAATAAGACATAATATACGAATTTGTGCCTGTTGAATAATGTGTGTCCATCTTTGCAGAATTATTTCCAAATGGATATGAATTACTACTTGTGGAATCGTTCATGGATGTACAATCGTCGTGCTGATGATATGTGTGGTATGCGGGATGAATACATAGCGGGAGTAGAGCAGTTCCTGCAGTTTGCTAAGGCGTTCCCTCAGTACATGGACGGCACCAAAATTAAGTGTCCGTGTGTGAAATGTCATAACGTGGAATATTATCCAGAAGTGGAAGTGACATATCATTTGTACTCGAACAATCCCAAGAGGAACATTGACGTGTACTTACAGCCTTTGATAGATGAGTTGAATCAGTTATGGGAAGTAGGCGCTAACACGTATGATGTTTCCAGGAAGCAAAATTTTCAGATGAAGGCAACCCTTATGTGGACCATCAACGACTTTCCGGCCTATGGAATGTTATCTGGATGGAGCACTCATGGCCGTCTCTCATGTCCGTATTGCATGGACCGTAGTAAGGCTTTCCGCTTGAAACACGGCGGAAAACCGTGCTTCTTTGATTGTCATCGGCAATTTCTGCCAAAAGATCATCCGTTCAGAAGGAACAGGAAAGCCATCGGGTAAGATGAAAAAGAGATATCTGAACGATGATGAGCTAAGGGCTGCTCAGGTGTATGTATTACTCAACTGCGACGAGGAAGAAGTAGAAAAACTGGAGGGGTAAGTAATTAATACGTCTATATTATTTTAATAGTGTTAATTATTATACTATTACATTAATTAAACGATGTTATTTTCAGCATATTTAATGATGATGTGAGGTCGGGTAGGCCACACATAACAGAAGAAGAACTAGAACAAGAAATAAGGCGTTATTTTCCATCATGGTTGAGTACATATGTAAGACTTGAGAACTCTGTAATTACCTTTTTGTATATGTACTTGATTGAGAATGAGCTTAATTGCTTCTTTCGTGGTATTTAGGTCGATCGTCCATACGCAAGACTTGAGAATGAGTCTATTAGAACGCTAGCCAAGGGACCAATTTATGCTGCAAAAATATGGCCAAGCTACTGTGTTAATGGGTTTAGGTTCAAGTCAACAACTTGCCCGATCAGAGACAACTTTGTGGATCTCGATTCCACCAAAATAGCTGTTTGTGTATCAGATCTTCGAACTACAAAGATGTTGATGCGGGCAACGATTTCTATGGCGTGTTACGGGAGATCGTGGAGCTGACATATAGTTATGGAATAGAGCCTGCTAAGATTGTGTTATTCATGTGTGATTGGTTAGATCCGATTGAAGGTCAAGGTTGGAAAGTAGACAAGCACGGTCTTGTTGATATAAACTATCGGCGTCGATATCAAGCCTATGAACCATTTGTCCTATCAAGTCAGGCTCAGCTCGTGTACTTCACAAGTTATCCTAAACGGGGAACAACAAGGTCGGACTGGTGGGCAGTATGCAAGACCAAAGCTAGAAATACCTTTGAGGTTGACGATATAGCTTATCAACAGGATGAACTACCTCTTGTAACAAATATTATAGAAGTGGACACGACGAAAGTTTCCTATTACACATCTAATTGTGTAGAAGAAGTAGAATTATCTGAAGAGGAAGATGCAGATGAAAGTGAAGATGTAGAGGAGGAAGAAGAAGAAGAAGAAGAAGAAGAAGTAGATGAGCTAAACGAACTAGATGAATTTTCAGAAGAGGATTAAATCTGTACGTTTGTTTTATCATCATATTTGACACTTTAGTGACACTTCTATCATATAAATCTGTGACACTTCAGTGACACTCTATTGACACTTTTATTGACACTTCAGTGACATTTTTTGACTATGATATTTTTCAAAAATCTGTGATGTCTATCATATAAATATGTTTTTTTGTTTTATTGTCATATGTTTTATTGTCAGGTATGACTAGACCATCTGGACGACGCGGAGGATTATATATTAGGCAGTCCCGTCAGCCTCGGGCTGGGGATGGAGAGGGCAGTTCCGTACCCTCATCCTCATCTCCGAGTACGCCAGTGTACCATTCTGTTCCCGGTCCATTACCGGGACAGGCTAGTTCTAGCAGGTTGGCGACTCCTCCCTCGTCGTCCAGCCTTCCTGTTCCCGGTCCATTATCGGGACAGGGCAGTTCTAGCAGGTTGGTGACTCCTCCCTCGTCGTCCAGCCTTCCTGATCCCGCGTCCAGCATCCCTGATCCCCCGTCCAGCATTCCTACTGTCGACGGCTCTATGGAGGGAGCCCACGCCGATCATATGGAGGACGGCGATCAGACTGATCCTGCCCAGGCAGGAGGTGAGAGCGACCCTCCATGCGCTCCCCCGGGCGAGACGCGTATGGAGATTTGGACGGACGGGCCTATGAAGTAAGTTAATTAATTATTATATATTTCTCAAATGATTATATGTACATATATATTCATGAAAAATTATTATTGTATAGATATCGGCCTTCTGCAGTACAGAGACAGCTGGGGACATTTGTGAGGCAGAACTATGGTGGGCCTTGGCTCAACTACTCAGATGCTCCCGCAGATAGGAAGGCCTTTTGGTTCGCCCACTTCAAGGTAAAAAATTTGTTTATTTTTAAATTTTAATAATCATTTGTGTATATTATACAACTTTTGTATTTTACTTCTTGTAGAGGACCTATTTCTATCCACCACACCGGGCGGCGAGGATCGAGGGCCAATTTCCTGCTGTCATAGCCAAGCTCATCCGTGATGCGATCGACGACCAGAAGCGTCGTGATCGTGCCGGACGTCCGATCCAAGGTTGGATTATGCCAGAGCAGTGGACTGCGATGAAGGCTAGATTCAGCGAGCGCCAGTACCAAGAGCGGTCTGAGAAGGCCAAGGTGGCGCGGTCGAGCGCCGGTAAGCGGTGTGGTGGCTCCATTCCGATGATGGAGCATTTTCGTCGTCTGGTACGTTTCCTATGACGGACATTAATTTATATATAGTTCGATATAATGTTTAATACTAATAATAGATAATATATTTTAACAGGTAAAGAAGGGTGAGGACCCGAACATGGTGACCGTCTTCCTGGTCACCCATCGGAGGGCTGGGGACTTTATTGACGAGAGGGCGACGCAGGCATATGTACGTTCTATTCAACTAATATTAACTGACTATAATTTAGAAAATAGGAAAATAGATATCAATATAGACTTTAGTAAACACTTACACGTTAGCAAACATGTTCTAGGTCGAGTTTGTTCGGCTACAGAAGGAGGCGGCTGATGCTGCTGCTGCTGCTAGTGCGTAAGCAGAGGGAGGGGCTGGTACTTTCTCCCAGCCGCCTGCAGAGCCATCGCCGGACGAGCTCTGGATGACCGCCGTTGGCGGTCTTCAGAAGGGTACGTACTACGGTACGGGATCCTACGGCGCGTATTTGGCTTCGGAGTCATCCCGGGCCCCCTCTGTCAGTGCGCAGTCTCCGGCTACGTAGGCGTCGTCACGAGCTGAGGATGTTCGTCGTCAGATCGAGGAGCTGCGTCACGAGTTGCAGCAGCAGATTTCTGATGCGGTCGAGCGACGATCCGACCCTCCGATCATCACCGGACGATTTGATGCGGTCGAGCGCAGTATACAGGAGCTGATGAGTCTGCATTAGGCTGCAGCTGCCAACTTGCAGACGCTCACCGAGTCTACGCAGCGCACGGAGCGTAGACAGGTCGAGCTGGACGGATCGCAGAGGAGCCTTTCTCTCTCACTCGCTCAGTATACTGAGAAGGTGGTGAGTACCCTTGCTGCGCATGGTGAGCGACTGCGAGAGCTGGAGCAGGTACGTCCTACGGGTCCATCGACGGTGTCGACTCCAGATACTGCACTGCCTCCGGCGCCGACTCTAGACATTGGACTGCCTCCTACTGCCCCTACGGTACAGCTCACCCAGGAGCAGTATGACTACATTCTATCCCAGTTGCGCGGCAGGGGTCCGCAGTGATTTTATTGGTTTTTTTATGACTTGTATGTATTGGCCCTATGGGCAAATTGTTTATTCATACACTGTTGTTTATACACTTGGTGGGAGACTTTTTATCATCTTTCATTTTTATTTGACTCTATTAGATGTTTGTGAGGATGTGTATCTGTGATATTTATTTTGCACTGCCTCCTATTTTTATTGTGATATTTACTTTGTGATATCTGCGACGGGATGACAAATATACCTACGCTGGGTTATAAGCGATGATCTGATATACAAAGGAGATGCTGCCAAAATTTTAAAAAAATATATTATGTATTTTTGTTATGATGTGTGTCTGTGTTTACAGTGAATGTGAAATACAGTGTTCGGAACCATCGACTGTTTCGATTACTGTTGTATATTTTATCTTGGATAGAAATAGCAATAGTTCAGGGTACACTTCTGAGAGCTTCATTTTCACGTCCTTCACTTTCTCGGACGTCGTAAAGGTTCCCGAAAAGGTGAAAGACGTGAAGAGGAAGCTCTGAGAAGTGCACCCTGAACTGTTGCTCTTTCTATCCAAGATAAAACATACAACAGTAAGCGAAACTGTCGATGGTTCGAACACTGCACTTCACACACACTGTAAACACAGACACACAGTATAACAAAAATATCAATTATATTTAAAAAAAAAATTATATTAGCGACGGATAGCGACGTTCTGCGACGTACTGCGACATCACACAGACGTCGGTATACGTCGCTAGCTAGCGACGTTACGTCGCTCGACGTCGCTAATATACGTTGCTACGTTGCCCACGTGGATGCCATGCCTCGTCATCATTTATAAACTTTTGAAGCGTCGCTAGTGGTCGCTTTACGTCGCAATGTTGGCGACGTACTGATACGTCGCTATCTGTCGCTCATTTTGCGACGTCTAGCGACAATTAACTACGCGTCGCAAATAGCGACGTTTGGCGACTAAATTGCCATCTGCGACTTGCCTATAAGCGACGTAGGTTTTTCGTCGCTAAATACGTCGCAAATTATTGTTAGCGACGTATTTCCTGTATTTAGCGACGTCTCCTGACGTCGCTAATCTGGGTTATTTTAGTAGTGTTATGTGAATATATGAATGCTTCAAGGTTACAATTGTGTCTAAGTTGTAAATAGAAAATGTTTGTAGGACTTTGGTTATTACTTGTTAATCATATTTTTGTGGGGGATGGTTTGAATTTGCAAACACAATGATGTTTATATGTTAATATTTCTATTTCACTGTTTATTGATGAATGTTTGCTTTAACTTGAATACAAATATTCTCAACTACTAGTGAATTTTTGCTATTGTATGTCTTGCCAGATAGTATATCATCACTACAACAAAAAACCCTTTTAATGACGCTCGACAAGGAGTTTTAATGACGGTTAATACATAAGCGTTATTAAGTTGAAAAATACATTTTTTTTATGACGGTTTGGGCTAATTCTGGACTTTTTATAACGTTTATAAAATAAAGCGTTATTAATAGTTTAGAGCGGTGGCAAACTTGTAATTCTTTCACTGTATAAAAGCTAAGTGGGAGAGAGAAAATTCATTTCTCATCCATTTTCTAAGGGAGCAGCAGCTCTCCTCCTCAAACCTCTTCTCCCCCAATTTTTCTCTTCGTCGATTTCTAGGGTTTCTGATGGATTTCTTCTTCGATTTCTAGGGCTTATATTTTTTCTTCTTCGATTTCAATTTCGCTTCTGGCTCCATCCGGTGGTCAGCAGGTGGCGGCGGGGGGTCCCAGAGGGCGATTCGGTGGTCTTTATCAAGGACAAGAGCCGCCGGGACGAGCTTTCCGTCGGGATACGCCGCACAGGCAGACCGTGCGGTGGGGGCGTGGAGTTTACGAAGCTGGAGGAGGGCGTCGAGGGCAAGGACGGGTTCTCGAGGAACGCCAAGGGGAGGGTGCCCGCTCGGTCGATCGTGGAGGCGGTGAGGCTGATGGAGGGTGGGCGTCCATTTGAGGTCATGTACTACCCGAGGGTGGGGCTGGCCGAGTTTGTGATCACGCTGGCAGAGGCAAGGGAGCGGGCACCAGGGATGGTGCGCCGGCTGCCCCAGTTCATCGGGAGGCTGTTCTCCGTGCTGATGAAGATGCTGCTCGATGTGGAGGACGAGCCAGCTTGGCACTCTACCGAGGCTGAGGACGAGGATGCCGGGGAGACGAGTAACTATAGTATTGGCCCGGAGTGCTTCGATTGTCTCTCTATTGGGCAGCTATCTACCGATTTGGGTCCAGACTTGCAGGTCCAGTATCATGGGAGGGTGCTGCCCGCACTCGCATCTGCTATGGATGATTTCCAGAATCTACGTGTGCAGGCAAGTAACTTTGTGGTTTACATAGATAATCTCCCCTTAAAAGTTACTTTTTGAATCAAAACTTGTACATAAGCACTATTACGTTATGATAATCCACTCTTACTTTTGATAATGTGAGCTCTTCTATTAGTTTCTTCATGAATCGGTTTAGTATGGTTATGTAGGTTAACTGTGTTTATGGTCTCTATGTAAGATATAACATGCTTATTTTGACTGAAGTATGGCCGAGTTCGTGGTGGAGAAGGGGGCCGTAGAGAGGGCGATGGCGGTCTCCTGGGCCGCCGGGATGAGGGTGAAGATGTCGCTCGAGACGGAGGACTTGTCGGGGACGACGTAGTTCCAGGGGACCATGAGCTCGGTTGCGGGGGCCAAGGACTTGGGTGCTGCGCAGCTATGCTCGCCTTGGCGAATGCTTCAGGTGATTGCTCCAAAGAGTTACTTAATTCTTTTTTTTCTGTCTTACTTGATCGTCTTTGTGTTATACTATTATTAGAATCTCATTTGAGTACTCGGTGTCGATAATGTAGTATAAGAATCCAATTTGACTTATTCATTTTGTTAGGTGCCATTATGATAATAATCCTAGTTTAGTATGGTTAAATAATCTTTTGGAATAATTGTGATCTTATGTTTGTTTTATATTGGTGTAGTTTAGGATGTTGGTCGGGGATTAGGGTTTGTAATTTGATTATGTTATCAGCCCTGTGTTTTATATGTCCAAAAACCCTGTTAGGAATGCTTGGGTTGAGTCGTGTTGGCTGATGGTGGGCTCTCAGCAAGGTTATCTGGTCTTGTGCTCTTGACTTATTGGCTGTAGCTTATTGCAAAACTTCATGTTAGTAACATTTAGCTAATGGAAATATGTTTTGGGAGATTATAAATTTGACAAAAACTTCACTCATGCCAGTATGAATAACATATTTATCGACCGAGTGCCATTGCTATGATGATTATTTTAAATATTGACAGTTAAGCTCAGTAATCGGAACACTTGTTTAATAAGTTCTTTAGCCTGTAGTTTGCTTATCATATATATATATATGGGACAAAGGTTTTGTTGATATTGTACATGTCATCGAATCCAAGCCAGTAAAGCGCTATGGTGATTATTTCTTGCGTTAGATTTTAAAGGTTTGTAGCCCTCATTTCTATACCCCTTCTAATATCTTTTGCATTATAATGGACATGGTTTTATGAATTGCATGTACATAGTAGACTGTTTGTTAATGTCATTCCACACAATGATTTGTGAAGTTTGAGGATATAATTGGTGAGCTGGACAGAGTAAAACTAGACTGATCTTGTCCAAATGGAGAAACTTGGTGCTTTTTTGCATGTCAGTGGTTAATTTCTTGTATTTGTATTCTGTGATCCTCTAGTGTTATTTTCCCTCTTGAAAATATTTTGATTGGTTACAGCAAGGGTGATTCTAATTGTCTTATATTTATATACCGATAACCTGCATTTCGACGCTCGTGGATCTCGAATTTTCAATAGAAATATGAATTACTGCACTCCAAACTAGTCCTCGAAATCTGCAAGAAACTTGCATGGTACTTCTGCTTCTTTTGTCTTTCTCTGTAGAAATCTATAGCAGAATTATTTTCTTCTTTATTACAACCCTTCTTTTCGACTTGATGCAGTCTGCAATAGGCTCGGTAGTAGCTGTTGCGGAGCAGGCTTTTCTTCCTTATGCTGAGAAGGTACTTGAGATGATGAAAAGCTTTTTGGTGCTTACAAATGATGAGGACCTAGTCTCCATGTTTTTATCTTTTTTAGGGATTTGCTACACGTGATGTTGACAGTTTTGATGCGCTCAAGTTGAAGCCAAAGTAATTACTTGTTTTGAGGATCCATTTAAGTAGTAGTTGTAAATATATGTATTTGGATACCCTATTTTGAGATAATGTAATGAAGATGGTGATATAATATTTCAATGTTTTCTTGTGAATATAGTTCAATGTGGTTGTTTTAAAATTGAATTGAGAAGTTTTTGGAAAGTAATATATAATGTGCAGTATTAAGCATTATAAATGTGATGAGTTCAGTAATATTGAGTGTTATAAATATTCTCCATTGAGCTTATACAGATTATCTATTCATAACGCTTTCAAAATGTCCTGAATTGTGCACTATATACTAACTATTCATAACGCTTTTATAGAAACTATTAATGACGGTTATTTTATGACGCTTTTAAAAAATATTTATAACACCCGTTTTCATAACGGTTGCTGTGGAAAAAAAAGCGTCAGGTTTCGTCATTAATGTCGCTTTTTAGCCGTCATTAAAAGGGTTTTTTGTTGTAGTGCATGGAACATTTTTGTTTTATTTTTCTAGCATGCGGAGCACAAACCGAATTTTTTTTGGATTATTGTGAGGATGATTAGTAGAAGCTACAAGGGAACACTAACCACTAAGGAAGGCACATGTTTTTTATATGTCGTATTAGACTTCAATGCAAGTATTTGGAGAAGTGTATATTTTAATGATTGAAAGGTTGGTGCAGGCAGAAGTCAAGAGTGAATTTTGTACAAAATATTTAGTAATATTGTGATTAACATAATAAAGTATGTATAATTATTTTATCATTTACATATCCACTTTCGGGAAAGAAAATTCAATTTGTAACATGCAACGGTCCTATTAGTTCAATATTCAATGGAAATCAATTATCAGTTTCCTGCTGGCGACTGTGTTCTTTTAATGTCAAGAAAGAAAAAACGTGCATAATCGGAATGCAATTTCTGCTTGACTTCCTTTGTTGCTCCCTATTGACCTCAAACAAATGATAAAAGGAGTTAACTCTTATGTTATATATATATGCTTCTTTGTTATTGTGCTTTGAATTTTGTTGGTAGTCACATTCACATTATGCTTATCACTTACTTTTGTAGCCATTGTTTAGTTTCATTTGCTTTTGTAGCCATTGTTTAGTTTCATTTGCTTTGAATTTTCCTCTCTTTCATGGGATAGATGTAATCTCTCTTAAATTTTCCCCTTTCCAGTTGATATGGCAGCACAGATGACTATATTGTAATCTGAACGCACTCAAATAGAAATTTGATATTAATGCATTTTTGCACTTACGACTATCCGTACTTTGTTACTATACATATTTGATTACGTTGATTTATGGTATATATCAGTTGATGAATTTGTCTTGTTGTGGTTGCATGTTTGTTTGCCTCAGATACTTGTGATAGCAAGCTTTTGTGCTCAAGGACGTGTTCTTCAAGCCCATAGCATTCTCCAAGTCCAGGTATACACATTTTTAATTTTTTTTCATACACATTTAAACTCTCTTTCAAATGTCGATTGCACCTTGCTTGTGCCTGTGGATACTGGAACTCTTGGCTGCATTGATAATGACAGTTAGGTATGGCTCAGCCATATTACTTATTATATATTATTCTACACTATGGTGCATACATTCAGTCATGAGATACTGGTTCTCTTGGCTGCATTGTTAATGACAGTTAGGTATGACTCGGAAAGATAGTCCTTATGTTGGTATTGGTCGGTATCGGTAATGGTTAAGGATAGGCCAAAAATGATACAATATGGTTGCTACCTATTGGTGTCAGCCAATACTGGGAATCTTGGTTAATAAGCTAAAGAAGGTGATTCGAATTTCGGCACTAAATGTATAGAAATGTATGGCCATGAGCATACATTTCAGAGAACTTTGGTTATTAATATGTCAAACCAATTTAGAGAACTTTGGTTATTTAAATCATCATTATGATATAATTATAAATTAAATGTATTGCCATGAGCATAATGGAAATACATCCTCATCCTGATAGTATCACAAAGTGGATTCCCTTCAAATAAAGTACTTGCATATAAACTATTCTCTATTTCAGTGGCTAACAGGTTATAATTCGTACAAGGTGGGTCATACACAATGGACAAAGATTGGATACACTTTAGAAGGTTACTATTTATTCCTTAAAACCATAAATATTAACATACTTGTTGCTTGTTATTAATATTTAATTATGTTTGGGGTTTGTCTTTATTTGTAGAGATTCACAAGCATATGAAAATGGAGCACGCAAGTTTGCTGATACAATTCAAGCTAGTAAAGGAAATCCAGAAAAATTTCAGTGTCCCTATTGTCGATATTTAAGTCATCGATTTCACCATTTTGATATGGTTATGAGCACTTAGTCATATTTGGGATGGATCCTTTATATTATAAATGGATCTTTCATGGTGAAAGTTCTACTACAACCAGAGACGAAGATATAGAACTACCCGAAGCATATAAAATGTTTAGAGATGCAAACTTTGATTATGATCTTTTTGATGACAATGATAATAATACAGAACCTGCATATGAAAGAAGAGATGCAAATTTTGCAAATCTTGTGGAGGAGGCTGAACTTCCTTTATATGCTGGATCTACTTACACAAAGATGGCTGCAGTTGTTGCCCTATATAAGTATAAAGCTCGACATAGTCTCACAGACAGCGGTTTTAATGAACTTCTTGAGATGCATGGAAAAATTTTACCTCAAGACAACAAACTTCCTGATTCTTTATATTCAGTAAAGAAGATGCTTAAAGATTTTGATCTAGGCTATGAGAAGATACATGCTTGTGTTAATGATTGTTGTTTATTTAGAAAAAAAAAAGAACATATGGAGACATGTCCAAAATATGGGGCTTCATAGTGGAAAGTTGATGTGCGCACGAAAAAAATTCAATATAGAGTTCTTGCGAAGGTGTTGAGGTACTTTCCTGTAATTTCAAGATTTAGGAGAATGTTTAAATCACCTGAAAAGGCAGAACAAGTAAGATGGCATGACACTCACAAAAGTCAGGATGGAAAGATGCGATACCCTGTTGATTCAATGGCCTGAAATATGATCGATACTAAGTGGCCTGATTTTGCATCCGATCCCCGTAATCTTAGGCTTGGTCTTGCATCAGATGGATTTAATCCTTTCGGTGATCGTAGTACTCAATATAGTTGTTGGCCTGTGATTTTGGTTGCTTATAATCTGCCCCCTTCCTTATGTATGTCAAAGGAAAACTTGATGTTGACGTTACTAATCCCCAGACCTAAGCAACCAGGAAATGACATAGATGTATACTTGGAGCCACTTATAGAAGATTTGAAAGAGTTATGGAGCAATAGTGTGAATGTTTTTGATTTATTCAGTAAATCCATATTTAATTTGAAGGCTATTTTAATGTGGACAATAAATGACTTTTCGGCCTATGGAAATTTATCTGGATATTCCACAAAGGGTAGAGCAGCTTGTCCCATATGTGGAATTGAGACATCTTCAAGGTGGCTGACTCATTGTCAGAAGCATGTATATATGAACCATAGACGATTTCTTGCCCACAATCATCAATTTTGATTAAAAAAATCTTGGTTTGATGGAAATGAAGAACATAGAAGAAAGCCTAGAGCAATAACAGGTTCAGAAGTTTTTGATGTGGTAAAGAACCATGTCAATAATTGGGGAAAACCAAAAAAAAGAAAAGAAGAAAAGGAAGAAGAAGCAACAATAGCCAAACATTGATACAATATGGCCTTGGAAGAAGAAATCGATTTTTTTTGAGTTATCTTATTGGAAGGTACTATCATTACCCTATCTCTTTATGTATCTCTTTCTCTGAAAATAAGTTTTCTTTTCATTTATGAATATAATTTTTTTATATGATGTTTCAGAGTTTGCTATTGCGACACAATTTGGATGTGATGCATATTGAGAACAACATTTGTGAGAGCATCATTGGCACACTCTTGAGTATAAAGGGGAAAACAAAGGATGGACTAAGTTCTCATAGAGATATGGAAGAAATGGGCATAAGAAAAGAACTACATGTTGAAGAAATTGGAAATAAATTTCGATGGGCAGTGGGCTCTTTTAATTTATCAAAGTCGGAGAAGCAATTATTTTGTGCAAGAATTGCAAATTTAAGATTACCTGATGGTTACGGCTCCAATATTTCAAATCATGTGTCATTGCAAGATACCAAGATTATAAATCTCAAGTCTCATGATTGTCACATTCTACTCCAACAAGTCTTGTCAGTAGCATTAAGAGGACTTCTACCAAAGGGTACGAGAACTGCAATATTTCGACTTTGTTCTTTTTTTAATGAATTATGTCAAAGAGTGATCGATAAAAACAGATTGGAGGAACTAGAAACTGAAGTTGCAGAAACTTTGTGCTTATTAGAAAGGTTTTTTCCTCCATCCTTTTTTGATGTTATGGTGCATCTCACAATTCATCTTGCACGAGAAGCTCGAATTGGTGGGGGGGGGGGTACATTTTCGTTGGATGTACCCATTTGAGAGGTAATAATATATATTTTAAATTAATAATAAACTTATGAATTATTCTATACTCTTCTAAGATTTGCTTTTAATTAGATCTATGAAGGTACTAAAAGGATATGTTAGAAATCGTTCAAGGCCTGAAGGATGTATAGCAGAAAGATATCTTGCAGAAGAGTGGTCAAGTTTTTGTAGTGGGTTCATAAAGCAAGCTGTTGAAATTGGAGCTCAATATAGACACAATGATGATCTTGAGAATGAAACTAGCCGAGAAGGGAGACCAATTTCTAAAGGAAAAACAATCAGTATGTCCTCTGACATGCTAGAGATAGCCCATCGTACTGTTTTGTTTAACAGTTTTGAAGTCGAACCGTACATTAAGTAAGTATTCTACCAATAATAATTCTTTTGACTTAAAATTTTCACTTTCTGAGTTCTCATTTACCTATACTTTAATATCAGAATGCATCTAGAGGAACTTAAGCATTTGGATAGGCGTCTTTTGAAGAATGAAAGTCTGCTACAAAAGAGACATACAGAGGCTTTCATAGGATGGCTAGCAAATAAGGTCAGAACAGGCCAAGTTGACACTATGTCGAGCACACTAAGATGGCTAGCATGTGGGCCGAGAAAGGATGTAATGTCATTCTCAGGTTATGTCATCAATGGTCATCGATTTCATACAACAGATGCAGAAAAGAGCACACAAAACAGCGGTGTCTCAATTGAAGCAGAAATAATTTGTCGATCTAGTGCAAGAGACACATCTCTTGTCACTGGAAGTGTAACTTATTATGGAGTTATTAGAGACATAATTTTGCTTGACTACTACAATATTCATGTTCCTTTATTTCAATGTGATTGGGCAAACATAGAAAATGGTGTCAAATTTGAAGAGGGATTTACATTGGTTAACCTTCACCAAGGGCAAAGTCAATTTGAAAGAGATCCGTTTATTTTAGCTTCACAAGCAAAGCAAGTATTTTATTCAAGAGATACCGATGCATCCCATTGGTATGTTGTTCTAAGAGCACCACCACGAGGTTTTTACGAGTTAGAAAGTTCTGAAGAGAGTACGTACATGCCATGCGCACCATTAGATGTACTACAACTTGATCCGAATCTTGATGGTGAAGGTTATGTAATGCTTGATTGTGAGAAGGTGACTTCGGATGAGGTAAATAATTACTATTTTTATACGAATCATAATTATGATTATCCCAAAAAAATAAATTTTTTTGTTGGATTAAACAGAAAATGCATAAATGGTCACTTTTACTCTCTTGCACTAGTTAGTCCACCTGAGTCAGTCTATAAGTTCAGTCATATGAGATGATCATATATAGTTTCCATTTATTGCAAATGTTCAGTGTTTCAGGAATATTGATCTAATACATACCTATATGCACTCACAAGGTCACAAACAATGAAAAAGAAAACTGAAACTGAAACAAATGGCCACATACTGTTCAACAGAACCCCACAGGAAACTTGGTCACACTGTAGCTTCATGAACACCACCAATTCACATTGCACAAGAGAATCAAGAAAATTGGTTATACTATAGCTTCATGAACATCACCATTACACATTGCACAAGTGAATCAAGATCAACATCACCATTACACATTGCATAAGTGGATCAAGATCGCAGATTATAACTGACATTTAGATGTTCAGGAACTAGGTACGCATTTCATACTATAAAATGCGAAGACTGACAATCTGAAAGAAAAGCCGAGATCATCAAATTCATCTTGATGCATGGAAATATAAACTTACAGCCATTAACATCACATAGTCACAGCCATTGAAACCTCCTATACCAAAAAGGGGCATCTATTCCAGTATAACTTCCAAATTTTTATGTCAGTGCTCTTTCCAGATCCGACCCATCACTCTAAGTTTCAGCTCCCTGTGATCCCCGCCAGAGAAAAAGAGTGCAAGGGATCTAGGAATAACCAAGCCGTCTAAACTCTCACGTACCTTCCGATGACCATCACGGATGCTCCTGGGAACTCCTTGCCATACTTGCCTCCGTCCGCTCCCCCTAACCTCCAGGCTGTACCCAAAGCCGTTTGCCTCGTCCTCCTCCCCCATGAACCGAAGGAAAGCCATTTAAACTGGAGCAGTTCCCAGCCGGAAAGCCTCAAAGTGAAGGCAGAAATACTTGTCATAGCAGTTGAACACCTTAAGACATGAAAGCCAAAATAGTGGAAAAGATAATAAATTAGAAATTGGAATCAAACCCAAAAAAAGTACTTGGAATTGAACTATTTAAAATATTTCAAAATTTTGCAAGCTATTGATCAGCCACATGATTAGTTAAACTATTTGCTAACCATGTCAAAACTAAGGAAAAGAAATGGTGTTATCCAAAGATAAATTGGGATAATCTGCATACATGAAATTGGCAACGATGCTGTTTGGCATCTTTCTCTGACTTGGTTCTAACATGTGCCAGTTATAAAGTATATTAGTCTTGCCTTATTTTTTGTTTTCATTTTGACATAAAAGGGTTAATAACTTAATACGAACAAGATCCATCAACTATAATTAGTAGACATGTAAACAAATACTGCACAGGCTCGACATTTTTGCATTATATAGGAGCACAAAGGAAATCTGTGCATGAATTTACTGATAAACTTTTCTTTGAGAGATGTGTTTTATTATCCAAAATATTGTCAGGTTAGGGAAATGGTTCAAAATAAATTTAAGATAGGAAGACAGAAGACTTGATGTTAGAACTTAAAAATCCATCAATAATGATCAAAATTACACTTTTGGTATAAGCAATATGCAGTCACCACCAAAATATGATGCATATAAACCATGATGGTATTCTTGACATACTCAAAAGCCCAATTCTTAAGAACCTTTCCGAAATATTTGTACTGATATACCAAATAAGATAGTTAGATTAGATTAGGAATTAACGTCAACATCCATGTGGCATTTCAACCTCGAAACTAAGTTTCATATTGACATCTTTATTCACTCTTTGATTTATTTATATTGAAGTTCTTGGTTGTTTTCTGCAGGTCATCTGACCCAGAGGCTGTTGTTGGTCTATTCAGAAACTTGTGAACATGTCGGGATCTGTTGAGGTAAGCTCCATTTGTCTTTATAATCCTTTTTAATAATATCTTGGTGAAAAACTTATAGTTCTTATTATTTGCTTCTTATATGAAGTGTTCAAAAAAAGGTGCTAAAAGAGGAGGAAACAACGTTTATCTTCCATATCGGTTTCCATGCAAAGAGGAAATGAATGTGTAAGAATATCAAATGGAGACTCTAACTCTCCATCTAACATGGCACATAATATACCAAATGACCAAAATCAGTCAAGTTCTACTGTACCTGTGAAGAAGAAAACTAGGGGTAAATCAAGAATGGATCATATTCGTATGAGAAAAAATCCTGTTCCGGTCGATTTCAATGACAGGGGTCAACCAATTGGAGATACTGCAGCTGAATTTGCTAGTTTTCTAGGCTCGACAGTAAGAGATTTAGTTCCAGTGACAATGGATAAATGGACAGATCTTTCTGATGATTTTAAACATCAAATATGGGAGAGCATCACGGTAATATTTTTCTATGTCATAATTATGTGTTTTTGAGATGTAGTTATGTACTTATATTTTTATTGTTGGCTATCTTTTTCTTATAGCAAAAATTCATACTTGATGGCTGCCACAAGACATATGTATTCCAAAATTTAGGAAGATATTGGCGTGATCATAAATCTAATTTGATGAAAGGTGTGATAGAGCAAGCAAAAGTTGTAGGTCTACCACGAGCAATAGCCCTCATAAAACCTGACAATGTACACTTCTTTAAAGATTGGAAGGCTTTTGTAATGAAGAGAAGTGCTCCCGAATTTAAGGTAAGTATTGTTGGTTTTATTATATGTTTTGTTCTTAATAATTATTATTGCTATATGACACATAGATTTCAAATATAATACAGGAAACGAGTGAAAAGTTTAAGAAGATGAGGAAAAGTCAAATTTTGTTGCATACAACGAGCCGTAAGGGATGTGCTCGTCTAGAGGAAGAAATGGTAACTCATCTTTGTCCGCCTTATTAATTTTTACTCATCTTTTGTTAACTCAAAACATGTATTGCAGCGTCAACAAAGTGATAATCCTAGTTCAATACACAGAGTTGATGTTTGGATCAAGGGACATAAGAGGAAGACTGGTACATTGAGTTCAGAGGCTCAAAAAATTCTTGTTTGTTTTCGTCTATTTATTTTATCATTTGGTTATTCACTTATAACGTTCTAAATTATCTATTGTTCTATTTGTTATTAGGATGAAGTAGAAGATATTCATAAGTCAGTGACACCATTAGAAAAAAGTTCTCTTCAAGACGATGCAGTTTCAAAAGTAATTAGCCCTGAACGAAGAGGAAAAGTAAGAGGACTTGGTTTTGGTTCGACTCCTTCAAAAGTAGATGGCCAAAAATATCACCGGGATAAATTAAGTAGATTAGAAAATGAGTTTAATGAATTAAAAGCTTATGTTAAAAGCATTGTTGACAAGGTTGTTGTGAATGATAACACTGTAAGTTTTTTTTTACTTCGACACATCTTTATTCTTTGTTATGAACCAACTTGTTCAATAGTTAATGTATTTTTCATTCATGTAGCAAACTACAAACTCAAACCCGATGAGCAAGGCTAACTCAAACTATGGGGTTGAAAGTTCTGACAATCGTGAGAGAGCTGAAACAATGAGGGAAGAAGTAAATAAAGAAATTCCAAGTTCTCCTAACACTGGGACAAAATGCAAATTGTTGAATTGGGAAACAGGTTTAGAAGTTGTGGCAATTGGCAAGATTGTATCTACAAATCCCAAAGATTTGGTCCATCATGTGGCTATAGGACAAGAGTGCTATAAAGTTTGGGTGCATGAAGTAATTGATTATGGGTTGACTTTATATCGGCCGGCCCGTGAATTTTTTTTCCTACATGAGGCTTTATCAAGTACGATCGCGTGGCCTATCAAGTATATCAAATTCGACTAGTAGTTTGTGTCCTTTTGAGGTAAGGTAATATTTACACAATTTTGGTGGAGAATGGCAATTTCACAGGAACTTATCATGTTATTATTGAAGCATAGCTGAAGGCGTGCTATTTTCTGATCTCTTTTCTATGTTCCAATTTATTCCTCATATGCATGATTATCTCTTCTTTAATTTTCTGACATGTAAATATTCCTCGTTTGCTGAAATTTCTGCAGTGAGCGCATCAATATTAGCTTCTTCCATATTCAGTCCATTAGCTCCATTGAGGTTCCATTCTAAACTCTAAATCTTTATGCCTCAATCATTGCAGAAAGTAAGCTGAGCACATATCATTTGATTCTACTTTTGCATCTTATCACTACCAGAATAAGTCGTTTTAGCGACGCATAAAGACGTCGCTAAAACGAAAAATTACGTCGCTAAATATATTTAGCGACGCGATTATCGACGTTTTTTGATAGTCGCTGAAATATAAGTCGCTAATCACCGAAACGTCGTAAAACGTCGGCAGTAGCGTCGTTTACCGACGTATAATTACGTCGGTACATTGCCGACGTCTTCCGTCGTAATGTCGGTGGATTAACGACGTATTACTGCGTATCGCTACGCGTCGGTAAATTCCGACGTACTACCGACGAAAAGTCGGTGGTTTAGTGACATGATCAAAGTCGCTAAACGTCGATAAACCATGGAAATTCCTGGGAAAAGTGGCGACGTACACCGACGTTCTCCGACGTTTTATAACGTCGCTAAAACGTCGGTAAACTGAAAATATTGCATATTTACCGACGTTTACCGACGCAAACTTACGTCGGTGTCTGTCGGTAAACGTCGGTAAACGTCCCTAAAACTGCAAAAAAAATAAAAAATAAAATACAGAATGTCCATTTCTCCCTGCAGTTTAAAAAGATAACCATTTCTCACTGTAGAATAGGATCCAAAACAATCACAGAATGTCCATTTCTCGCTGTACACAACTAACCAAGTTTGTATACTTGACGTCGATAATTGCGAATAACCAAATATCCAAATAACCAAGTTTACAACAATCACACAAATAACCAAATAACCAAATAACCAAATAACCAAATATCCAAATAACCAAGTATCCAAATAACCAAATATCCAAATAACCAAGTATCCAAATAACCAAATATCCAAATAACCAAGTATCCAAACAACCAAGTATCCAAATCTACACAACCAACAAATGTCCAAGTCCCAAAGAATGAAACAAACACAGAAACAGTCCTAACTAGGACTACTAGGAATCTGGTGCAGAAGGGGCACCGCCGCGACGAAGGGATACAAACAACTCATACTCCTCACGTGAAATCGATACCGATGGAGGCAGTGACGTCGGTGGAGTCGGTGTCGAAGAAGATGGCGGTGGAGGCGGCGGAGTCGACGACGATGAAGGCGTACCCGGAAGACTAGCACGCTCCAACGCTGTAAGTTGCTGGTGGTATGCATCCATGATAGATAACATTCTATCACTGCTCTCGACCATCGACTCCTGTGCCAATCTCATCCTCTCGACCGTGGTCGTCTGTCCTGTCTGCAGCTCTGTGACCGTACGCTCTAACCCTCCAACGGTGCGCTCTGTCCTCTCAGTCGTCTCCATAAGGTCCATAATGCCGTGGTCGAGCGCATCCAATCGTGCTAGCAGTGCAGGATCGACCGTATGGTGCTGAGACTGCTCCTCGATCCGTCGTAGCAGGTCATCACGGAGAGACTCCATCATCTAGTGGACTCGGGCAGACTCCTGGGACGGCTGTGGACCATGCACACTAGCAGAAGATGTCCTAGAGGACTGGATCGCAACTAGGGCGCCATAGGATCCCGTACCATAGTACGTACCCCTACGGAGTCCACCAGCAGCGGCAATCCACAGCTCGTCCTCCGACAGAGCTTGAGTGGGCTGCGAGAAAGTACCGGCCTCTCCTGCATCAGGTGCACTAGCAGCCGCTCGTTCCCGCAGCCTCTGATACTCGGCCTAGAAAGTACTTATTATTACTAACTTCTAATTTCTAATTAATGTACTTATTATTACTAATTTCTAATTAATGTACTTATTATTTCTAATTTCTAATTAATGTACTTATTATTACTAACTACATGAATATTTATTTGCATCATATTTACTAAGTTATATTAAAATTGACACGAAGTATTAAATTAAGATAACGTATTGTAATACTTACATAAGTCTGCTCGGCCCTCTCGTCAATAAGGTCAGCGCCGCGACAATGGGTGGCCAGGAAGACGGTCACTATGTCAGCGTTACCGACCTTCCTTACCTGTAATTAAATATATTATCTTAGTAATAATTTATCAATTTTGCATTAAAATAATATTTCTAAAAGAGGAAGACATACCAGACGACGGAAATGTTCTGTCATCGGAATCGACCCACCGTACCACTTCGAGGCATGTTGCCTAGCCGCGTTGGCCTTCTCCGACTTCTCCTTGTACTTTGGGTCCTCGAATCGAGCCTTCATCGCATTCCATTGATCAGGGGTGATCCAACCTTGGATCGGCTTTCCAGCACGATCACGATCCTTCTGATCATTAATAGAGTCGCGGATCAGCTTGGCAGCTACGGCAGGAAACATCCCCTCGATAAGCTCGGCCCGGTACGGTGGATAGAAAAACATATCCTAGAAGAGCACAAACCAAATATTTATCAGTTATATATAATATACAAAAATTATATGATTCATGTTAAAAGCAAATATATTTTAACCTTGAAGCGCGTAAACCAGAAGGCCTTCCTCTCGTCCGGAGCCTCAGAGTAGTTAATCCAAGCACCACCATAATTATGCCTCAGCATGTGGCCTAGACGTCTCTGCACCTCTGGGGGACGATATCTATACAAACATATTATATTCATGAAAAAAGTTAAATTATGATAAAAACATAAAGAAAAAAATTATAAACCAAAACACCTACTTTGTACCGTCGGCGCAGATCTCCGTCCTCCTCTCCTCCGGAGGTGCGCACGCGTCATCTGCATGATGCTGGTCGGCCGTCGGCGTCGCCGCCTCGGCCGTCGCCGTAGCCTCCGCCATCTGCTCATCCGTCTCCAACATCGTATCAGCAGTAGGAACGCTAGACGGGCAATCACTCTCAACAGGCCTGGAACTACTCGTCCCAGGAGATATCCCACATAACGTCGTCCCACCAGGCCCACCTACTGTCCGATATGGAGGAGTAATCGGCGACGAGGATCCAGAGCCGGTACCAGAATGAGGTACCGAAGGAAAACTTCATCCTCTAGCAGTACCTGTAGGTAGTACCAGAGGAGAGTGACCTCGTTGTCCCCTTCGGTACGCTCCGCGATGACCTGCCATACCTGATAACAGCATATGATAATACAACAAATAATAGAGACTAGAAATATGAAAGTACAACAAATAATAGAGACTAGAAGTACAACAAATAATAGAGACTAGAAATATGAAAGTACAATAAAGACAAAATAATAACCAAGACAACATATGATGATACATTCTACAATAAACATCTAAGTCCAGATAATGTATTCTAGAAGAAACATCTAAGTTCAGATAAGTATATCTCTCTCAATCATCTTCAGAATAATCATCTTGTTCGTCTTCCTCGACCTCATCTTCCTCTTCCTCCTCATCTTCACTTTCATCTTCGCCTTAGTCGGCTTCATCTTCCTCTTCGGATAATTCTACGTCTTCTACATTATGTGTCGTGTAATGCGTAACTTCCGTGGAGTCCACATCGACAATATTGGTTACAAGAGGTAGCTCGTCCACCTGGTAAGCTTTTTCGTCAACATCAAAAGTATCTCTGGCTTTAGTCTTGCATACTGCCCACCAGTCAGACTTCGTTGCTCCCCGTCTCGGATAAACTGTAAAGTACACGAGCTGAGCCTGAGTTGCTAGGACAAACGGTTCGTAGCCTTGATATCTACGCTTGTAGTTTATATCCAGAAGACCATGCTTGTCAATTTTCCAACCTTGATTTTCAATCGGATCGAACCATTCACACTTGAACAACACGATCTTTGCAGGTTCTCTGCCATTATTATATGACAACTCCACAATCTCTCGCAAGATGCCAAAAGAAATTATTTCCTGGATCGATGTCTTTGTAGTTCGAAGACTTGATACACAAACAACTGTTTTTCGTGGAATTAAGATCCAGGAAGCTGTCTCTGAGCATTTGCCGACTTGAACCGAAAGCCATTGACACAGTAACTTGGCCATATTTTAACAAGAGTAATTGGTCCCTTGGCAAAAGTTCTAATTAATTCAATCTCGGGTGAAATTAGACGATCGACCTGAATATCAAATAAGCGATAATAAGTTATTTATTGCGCAGTTGCATTAGAAGAGGCCAGTAATTACCGAGCTACTTATATATTCGCTCAACCAAGAAGGAAAATGACGTCTCATTTCTTGTTCTAATGCTTCGTCTGTTATGTAGGGTCTAACCAGCCTCAACTCATCATTATATGTGCTGGAAAACAACGAAGCAACCGCCGATTAGTACAATAATATTAGCTTATACTATTATATTAAGATGACGTAAACTTATCATCCTGAGTTACTTACCCCTCTAGCTTCTCCACTTCATCCTCGTCGCAATTGAGTAATACATATAACTGAGCAGCCCTTAGCTCTTCGTCATTCAAATATCTCTTCTTCATTTTCCCCGAAGGCTTTCCGGACGCATTGAATACTTTCAGTATTCCATCATTAAATTCTTGATATCCGTCGTCGTTTTTCGGAGCCCTCGTTCTATTCGTAGCAATATGAGGTTTGAAATAGGAGGAGCAGAAATTTGTAATCTCCTCGAGAATATAGGCTTCACAAATAGAACCCTCGATCCGAGCCTTATTTTTCACCTTTCTTTTTAGGTGATTCAAATGTCGCTCGAATGGGTACATCCATCGATATTCGACGGGTCTACCAACATGTGCCTCGTAGGAAAGATGAATCGGCAAATGCTCCATAGAGTCAAAGAATCCAGGAGGGAACACCCTCTCTAACTTGCACAGTGTTACCGCAATGTCCTTCTCTTGCTTTTTTAGACGTTCAACGAGCAATTTCTTAGAACAAAGGTCCCTGAAGAATATGCTAAGCTCCGTCAATGGATCCCAAACTGCCTGCGATAAGAATTCCCAAAATGCAATCGGAATTAACCGCTCCATGAATACGTGACAATCATGGCTCTTCATACCTGTCAGTTTGTTCTCCTTGAGGTCGACGCATCTTCTCAAGTTCGAAACATACCCATCTGGAAATTTTAGACCTTGAATCCACCTACAAAGCCTCACTTTATCCTCCTTCTCCAGTGAGAAAATTGCCTTAGGCTGCTTCAACTTCCCATTCCCGTCCTCTATCAAATGCAATGCAGGACGTCTACATATTTCTTCCAAGTCCAATCTAGCCTTTGGATTGTCTTTCGTCTTCCCCTTTACGTCCATTACAGTATTAATTATGTTGTCAAACACATTCTTCTCGATATGCATGACATCAAGGTTATGTCTAATCAGATTGGTGCTCCAATATGGAATATCCCAGAATATACTCCTCTTCGTCCAGTTATGAGTGCGACCAAATCCGTCACACTTGTAGCCCGTAGCAGGCTCCTTAATATCTCTTGGTAAATCTTTTACCTCTTCCCATATCGTGTATCCGATCCACCTTGGCGGGGGATTAGCCTTCTCCACAACGCCAGCACGAAATGCATTCCTGTTCCTCCGGTACGGATGATCCTTCGGCAGGAATTGTCGATGACAATCGAAGAAGCACGGTTTGCCTCCGTGTTTCAAACGGAAAGCCTTAGTACTGTCCATGCAATACGGACATGAAAGACGACCATGCGTGCTCCATCCAGATAATATTCCATAGGCCGAAAAGTCGTTGATGGTCCACATAAGTGCTGCCCGCATCCGAAAATTTTGTTTTCTAGATACATCGTACGTATTAGAACCTATTTCCCACAGCTGATTCAACTCATCAATCAACGGCTGTAAATACACATCGATGTTCCTTTTCGGATTGTTCGGACCTGGGATAATAACGATGAGAAACATATACGGAGTCTTCATGCACATCCAAGGCGGTAGATTGTACGGGGTTACGATCACAGGCTAACACGAATACTGGGATCCCGAAAGTCCGAATGGGGTAAAACCGTCGGAGCAGAGACCCAATCTGACATTACGCGGATCAGAAGCAAAATCTGGATACTCTCGATCAAAGTGCTTCCATGCTTCTCCATCAGATGGGTGATCCAACACTCCTTCGGTATGTTCCCGCTTATGCCAACTCATGTTTTCTGCAGTTTCCTTCACCATAAACAACCGCTGCAACCGCGGCGTCAACGGCAAGTAGTACATCGAAGAGGTAGGCTTCCTGGCACCGACAGACTTTCCTCTACCACATGTCTTGTAGCGATCGACACCATAAAATCTGCAGGCGTCTTCATCCTTGTCGTCTTTGTAGTACAACATGCACCCGTTGCGACAGGCATCGATTTTTTCGTATCCCATCCAGAGTGATCTAACCATCCTCTTAGACCGGTAGAAGTCTTTAGGCAACTTCGCCCCCTCAGGCAATATTTCTATAAGCAACTCCATAAGTCGGTTGTAGCAATCTTGCGACATATTAAAATCGGACTTGATGCTCAACAATCTTGTAACCACCTCCAACGGTGAATGATCCTCACAACCAGGATATAATGGAGTCCTTGCATTCTCCAGCAACTCCATGAACTGTGCAGCATCGGGGTTCGGTGCCTCCTCAGGTGCATCATGATCATCCGGATCGAAACTAGGCCCGGCCACGTCGAAAACCATGTTCACCAACCCATCGTCGTAAGGAGCATTGTTGTGGACATCCACATAAGGCTCGTACTCCGATGCTAAAGACACAAGTTCTCCGTGCTCGCTCCACTGATAGTAATTCGGCGTGAAACCCTTCGAGTATAAATGATACGTGACATCCACTTCTGGATGATATTTCAAGTTACGACATCTCACACACGGACACTTAATTTTGGTACCGTCCATGTACTGAGGGAACGCCTTGGCAAACTGCAGGAACTGGTGTACACTCTCTATGAATTCATCCCGCACACCGCACATGTCATCAGGATGACGGTTGTACATCCAAGTACGATTCTGCAGATAGTAATTCAGCTCCATAATTCTGTAAGATAGATACATCAAGGTAGTGAATGATATGCAATTGTCAGTTCATACGGTCTACACTTTCCGCAGTATATGTACACATGACATTTTACGTTATCTGTTATCTTCTTTTCGCATTGCTAACTTTTCTTTCGCGTGTTTGTGTGTGCGGTGGCCAGAGATTATCACGGCGGTATATCACCCGTGTCTACAATATTTCATATAGGCTGAGTTGTAGAAGTAAAGTTTTAGGATATTAGTCTATATATTATGTATAGTCCAACCGAGCCAACTCTAAGCTAAACTAGTCCAACTTGGTCAAACTAGCCATTTCTAAGTTATATAAGTCAAGTTTTAGGATATTAGTCTATATATACTAGTATAAACTCTCCCTCCTCTCCAAATACCTGGTACTAGTTAACCCTCCCCCTTTCTCCCACTAGACACACACATACATATACATGATGTATACAATTGTACAAAATAGATGAAGGAAGACTTGTATGGAGGATCGATAGGGTTGTCTAAATTAAGACAATTACAAAGAGAACCATATATATATATATATATATATATATATATATATATATATATATATATATATATATATATATATATATATATATATATATATATATATATATATATAGCAAATGACCTCTAGCCTAGTGGTTAAAAGAGATGCATGCGGTCCGAGTGGTGATTCCCGGTGGGAGCGTTCGCCACAATTACCTTCTTTCAATATATATATATATATATATATATATATATATATATATATATAATGTGATCATCTGAAGTTGACTATAGGGTTATTACTCTAGTACTGCTTGCTTCTGTCTCACAAAAATCAGGCATGACAATGACAACGAGAACAACAGTACCAAATCCTTGATTTATAATTAGAAACATGATGCTTGACCAAAATATAAACACTTGTATGTAAATCTCATTTCATTTTAAAGTTTCTACTATCGCACCTGAAAGACGAGCATTTTTTTTGGCTAAAATACATGCCTAAGGCTACCAACCACCATTGACACCAATGAAATGATCGAAAAATGTCACCATATTGTACTAAGTCGATTTCATTTTCTTTTTTAAATTCATGTTAATATTCATCGTGTTGGTATTAGGCATGGAGTTCGACAGATGAGAACCGGGTGTGCAGACGGACCCGAGTTCGTGACCCAATGCCCAATCAGGCCCGGGGGGAGCTACACGTACCGATTCACCATCCAGGACCTTAATTAGGGTAGGGTTTACCTTCAGTCTCCTCACGGTGGTGGAAGAGGAGGAGGAGGACAAGTTCGGTGGTGGAGGAGGAGGGGATTAAGTGTACAGAGGTGAAATACATATATATGCAAGCTTGGGGGTGTCCGCGTGTCCAACAAATGGACACAAAGTGTCCAAAACCTCACGAACACACTGTATCAGTGAACACATGGTCGTAATGTATCTCCGTGTCCATTTTGGACACGAAAAACACCTCAATTAGGGTTAGGGTTTACCTTCAGTCTCCTCGCGGTGGTGGAGGAGGAGGATCTCGCGGTGGAGGAAGAGAAGGGGCTCGCGGTGGAGGAGGAGGAGGAGAAGGGGCTCGCCGGAGGGAGGAGAAGGAGCTCACGGTGGATGAGGGGCTCGCCGGAGGGAGGAGAAGGAGCTCGCGGGGTCGGGCTGTCGTCGAGGTCGGGGGAAGAGGGGCGGGAACAAAGAATTTGGGGAGAGGGAGAAATAAAAATTGGAACCAAGGAAACCCTATTTAGCATAAATTAGCGACGCACTAAATACGTCGCAAGGCGTCGGTATTAGTTAAATATCCGACGACGTTATAAACTTTGCGACGCTAAACGTCGCTAACCTGATAAAACTAGCGACGTTTTCCGACAAATCAACGACGTTGATTTTTATAAGACTATAGGTAGTCGCAATATGTCGCTGTATGTCGCTACCAGCGACGTATTATGACGCTTAAATTAGGCGTCGCTAAAACCAAAAATATTGGCGACGTTTTAAGTGGGCGTCGCTAATTATGTCGCTGATATGACTTATTTTGGTAGTGTATGTCACCTTCAAAGTGAACAAAATAACATGTGGGAAATGCATCAATTAATACTTTCTGTAACACCCAGTTTTCTGAAATTGGGGTATTTTTAAAAATTTATTATTTTTATTATTTATTAGTGGTATTTTAGTCATGGTATGATTTTCTGGTGATTTTAGTTAAGTTAAACCATTTTCTAAGTCATGACTTATGACTTTGTGACTTACTAGCACAACCTTAGTGTAAACCCTAGTTTTTTATAACCTAGAGACTAACCATGATCATGTGAGCCTAGCCATAGGCTTAGAACATCAATTAGGGCTTTTTAGCCTAAAGGGTATTTTGGTAATTTTTTAGAAATTATTTAGAATTACTTGGATTTATGTGTTTTTATTATTATTTAATTATTGATTAGTGTCATGTTAGTCCCTAACCTAGTTTAGAACTAATCTAGAGGTTAGTTACTAACCTAGAATGACTAAGAGGATAGATATTTGGTCATGGTTAAAGTGATAAAAATATCTTGATATTACTTTATGGATATTTTCCATGAATTACTCAAAATATCTTAAACCTTTACCTAAAGTCTTGCCTTAGCCTAGAAGAAAGCCAAGGACACCTCCCTTACCCCCATGGCAGCCAAGAACACCCCCTTACCACTACCCCCTTCCTATATTAACCCATCAAAATCATTCATAAATAATTTACATGAATTTTAATCTCTCAAAAATCCCATTTCTTCACAAGGCCACAACTTGATCAATTTCGATCCAAATCACCTCTAGTTTTTTGCATTGGACTCCCCTACACTAGAAGATACTAGTTAGGGCCTGCTATCAAGGAATTTAGAAGCTTTTGGCATCACCAAGTGGAAGGAATCACACCCCTCTTTATTGATTTTTCATTGGATTTGCACAAATAGGTAAATACCCTCAAACCATGTTAATTTTGTGTTTTCTCTTCATATTTGCATGCATCTAGGTATAAAGGAACTGTGGGTCAAGTTTGGTAGGATTTAGAGTTGGTTTGGTGTCCGTATCGGACACGTATCCTAGGCTAGGAAACTGTGTTTGTCGAAATGCCACAAAGAAATTAATATCATTATTTTGTAAAACAAATTTCATAATCTTGTAGCCCTAGACTTATAGTTTACACCCACACTTGACTGAACACGACACGATGTCATTTTCGTGTCAAAAATCGACTTGGACACGCTGCCAGGACACCGCACTGAGGTATACAGCCTCCCCTGCTACCATACCCTTCGTTCTCTCTGTACAGACCACTAGGACACACCAAAATTGGTGGACAGGGGGCAGTGTCTGCACACATGCCCCCAAAGTTTCACGATGTATCGTTTTGTATCGGACACGAAATCGGGGCCGTACTGGCCATACACGCGCACAGTTTCAGTCGAAATCTGACTTGGACACGGCCTTCGTGTCGCATGGACACGAGTCGAGGACACCTCGTGTTTGCACGAGTGTGTAGCCCTACACGTGGGCTACACGTGGGCATGACCACGAGGCCCCACGTGGCTCGTGTCGTGTCCACGAGGCGCATGAACACGTGCACGATGCGGTGCCAAACACGCGTATCAGTCGTGTTTTTACGACTGATACGGGCTTCCCATTTAGACACGGCAACACATGGGTGCGTGTCAGGGTCCTAGGTGTGTAGCCTGACCCTAGGCGAACCTAGGGACACGAGCAGGACACTTCACGTGTCCTGTGTCGTGAGCACGAGGCACGTGAACACGTGCACGATGCTGTGACACTGCACAGTGTCAGGATTTACCCGAGTGAGTTTTTGGGTGTTTGGACACGCCGTGTCATGTCGTGGTGGACTCTCATTGACACCCACGACACGTATACATATGGGGCACCAATTACCAACCACTAATTTCGAGTCTTAGCTCGTGTAGGTGCGTGAAATCGGATTACCTACCTGTCGAGTGCACAGTACACATGTTCCAGGAACTGGGATATTTCCCAGATTTTAAAAGTGGATTTCAAATCTATTTTGATTAAGATTTATACATGTACATGTGTATTTTCAGTGTATATATATGTAGTATATATGTATGTGAGTGTGTGGGTGAGTTTTTAGGTTGTGTACATGTATATACTTATGTATACATGTATGTGTATATTAGGTGCTTGTGTATATTAGGGGTGTGTGTGTTGGGGTTGTTCCTGTTCTCAGGAAACTGAGAACAGTCCCCCCCTTGACTGCCATCACTCTCTCTCACTGTCATCCCTCTCTCTTCCCTCTCTATATATATGTAATGTATATATAAGTTTTATATATATATATATATATATATATATATATATATATATATATATATATATATATATATATATATGTATATATATATATGATATATATATATATTGTATTACATATACATAGTGTCTTTATATATATATATATATATATATATATATATATATATATATATGTGAGTTTGATGTATATATATATGGGTTTGGTTTTATATATATAGAGTATTCCTATATTGACATATAGGTATTAGATAGATGGGTATATCTATATATAGGTATATATATATATCTATATATATGACTTTCTAAGTATATGTTATATAGAAACCTATAACCACTAGCCTATGGAACTTGGTTATATGGCCTATGGCCATGGTACTAGCCCATGGCTTTGGGGCTAACCCCAATGGCCTAATGACCCAAACACCACTAATTGACCCTTGTTGACTAAGTGTTGACCAAAGTCAACCTTAGGTCAAATTTGATCTAGTTAACCTAGAATTGACTAGGATTGACCTACAATGACTAGTTTAACTAGTTTGACTAAAACCCTGACTAGTTTGACAATGGTTGGCCTAACTTTGACTAGTTTGACTAGTCTGACCATGTTTGACTTAATTACCTTATTGACTAGTCTTTGTTTGACCTAATTATCTTGCTGACTAGTCTTTGTTTGACCAATATCTTAGTTGGTCTAAGTTTGACTTAGACTTGACCCAGATTGATCATGTTGACTAGTTTGATTAGAATGTTAACCAGGAGTTGACTTTAACCTAGATTAAACTTGTTTGACCTTGTTTGATCTTGTTTGACCTTATTTGACTTAGTATGACTTCCTGTGACCTAGTTTGACTATTAGAGTTGACCAAGAGTTGACTTTTGACCAGATTGACCTAGAATCATGTAGTATGCATTGTATACTTTATTTTTACCATTGTGGATACATTGTGACTTGTATTGCTCTGATTAGGAGCCATACACCTCTCCTCAGACAGTATATCCTCTTCAGACATTCAGTTATCAGGCGAGTACATTCTCTGACCGTTTCATATTTGCCAGGATTTATATTCTTGCTCTAGCTTACTTTACTTGATGCTGACACGATTGTTATCACGGATTGGTACTATATGGATCTTTTCATGAGATGTTATCCCCCTCGGGAGCATCAGATACTTTTGTCACGTGTGTTTCACTTACATCATGTATCTCATGCTTCTATTTTCATGTATCTTCATGTATCAGCTAGTGACTCATGTACTCTCATGATCACCAAGCCTTTATGAATCACTCACGTATCACCCAATTATGGGTTTATCATAAATCTTAACATAACCTGAATGGATCCTTGTGTATTGATTGGGAAAACGGGGGAGTAGAAGTGGACATGTGAATAATTCCAAAGTAGTGTAATCATGTGCAAACTCAGTAGTGTAATCATGTATAAATTCTAGCCATTCACATGCCTATCTTGTGCTCTACATCACTAGCCACTTACAGTTCTCTATATACAGTGGATATTTTCTTTACAGCTATCTCTTTTGCTACATGTATCTTCCTTCAGCAGTTCCTATATTTTACTCTATTGCATGCTTTATATTTCCTATCATACTATGCATTGCGTGAGATGTATTGTGCTCGTTCCTGTCCTGTCTGGACCTGTTGAAAATATTACAGAGGATGAGGATGAGGCCCTGGTGTCTACCTATTATGGAGCAGGACTAGATGATACTTATGTTGTGGACCCTCAGCAGGATCCACCTTCAGCTGAGGATGTTGCCCCTGTAGTCTAGGCTAGTTTAGCTAGACAGTATTTTCTGTATTATCATTTTTGTCTCACATTTTGAGTTGTATTTTGAGACGTTGAGATGTATAGACTCTTAGACTTATTCTGTATATTGGGTCGACATTCTGGATATTATGTTGTACTAGACACTTAGACTTATTCATCTATGATACTGTTCTCTTGAGTTACTATCTATCTATCTGTCTTTCGTTCTTCTACCCTAGATGTGATTAAGATGTATATTGTTATGTCACCTCCATTCGGAGAGTATAAACTGTACAGGTACTTTGGTATTGTTAGATGATTGACGTAGGACAGCGTTCTACCGCCGACACTGCGGCGTAGGCTGGGCGTTGTTACGTTCTCGTACCCTAACAGTGGGTGCGGGTCGTGACACTTTCCTAATACGATGGAGGATAATAACTGCTTCTTTACTTAACAGTGGTATGTTTACGATTGACTTGATTTTTTTTTCCTTTGATTGGGTTGTGAAACCTTTTAAAAGTTGTTGAAATGGATCTGGTTGGAATTTTCTCTCTCGATATGCTGTTTCCTGGGGTGATACACCTTGTAGCTTGTCAGTTTCAGACCCTTCCTATGAGTGTTTTGGTATGAAAGCTTCAATTTGCTAGTTAACCCGTGGGATCAGAAAATATCAAAGTTGATACATAATATGAACATCGCAGTCTAAGTTATCAATACATAATGTAATACAACAAAAAGTACGGGGTAATTAATATAGTAGTATATATGAACCTAGCAAATATTGTTACTTGTTACCCTTAAACAGCTGTGTTTGATTCTTAGTATCTACTTACCCAACATTTTCCAATTTGTATGTACATACAACACCAAGCAAAACCCTACTTTCTAATTCTATGCAAGCTACAAACAATTCCTACTCGATAGAAGTCAAAACATTATAGCAAATTTACCATATAGTTACTTCAAAATGTTATTTTAATTATTATTAGTGTCATGTAACAAGTCTAAGATTATATTTAAGGGGAGGCATTATCTTATCATAACCAAAACCATAGACATGTCCACAAGTCTACATATAGATTATCTCCTCTGGCTTAACTCTGAGAACTCCTCATCAAAAAAGTTGTGTGCAAGACTAATGGAAAAAAAAATATGAACATTGCAGTCTAACTTATATGTGTCTAAATGATACCCTCAATGTTCTTTTTCCCAATCATCTAATACATATACAGTATACAAGACACCTACAAGAAAATTAAATTTTGTTAATTGTTTCAAATCCCCTAAAATACTATAAAATAGAGTTCTGGGTTTTTCTACTTATATTAACTCATTGAAGAAGAAGAAAAAAAGCTCAGTTAATTTTGACAGGCTTGTTTTTTGGTGAGTATTATGATCTTCTTCCTCCCTCCTCTTTACTCATGTTCAAAGTTGCAAACAAAACATTTCCCATCTATGCGGTGTTTTGGTACGAAAAGCTTCAATGTAGGCGGTGTTTCCTATAAGAGTCAAAAGTCGATATTCGTGTAATGAAAAAGGTTCAAGTGTATCACCCATCTATGCGGTGTTTTGGTATGAAAGCTTCAATGTAGATCATGTCGTATTCGTGTAATGAAAAAGGTATAGCAAGGTTCAAGTTATCAGTTTCAGACCCTTCCTATGAGTGTCAGTTTTGACAGTTTCGAGGGTATCAGTGTTTCTGAATAGGTCGGTTTTCGTAGTTTCGGCAGTTTTGGTGATTTTAGTAATGGTTTCAGTCGTTAGAACTTTCACATATAGTTTAACAAAAACAGATGCCCCTAAACTTTGTAACCTTACTGGAACAGACAGCTTCTGGTTCCCTCCAATTAATTTTCTCTTTAGCTTATGTTCCAAAACCCAAACGGAAGCTTCCTATTTGGCTTTACCTTCTAGTTTGCCCTTGTGGTTTTGTTGTACATGCATATTTTGCTACTTCTTGATTCAACAGTTATGGCTTAATCCAACTGAAATTATTAATAAATATTTTGTTTGCTAAACTATTTTTTGCATAGCATAAAGTTCTTTCAATGTAACTGTCACAGAGTGAAAATTCCACTTTCTGGCTTATGATTGAAAATTTGAGTGCTAATGTTGCTTGGAGGAAATAAATACTTGTGAAGCACAAAGCTCTTGAGTATCTTTGTCTATTCAAACCTTTTTTAGACAAAAAATGATAGATATTTAACCTGTATATATGGATCCAGACCGGTCATCATCTGGAACTGGATCCAGAGATTAGGAGATGACATGATACAAAAACAGAATTTATTGTATACATATATAAACATATAAACCTGTGTAACATAAATATATGTCAGAAATTAACGAAATGTCTGTAGATTGCATAAAATGGTTAGTTTGGTATCATAGATAGAAGAATACGAATTAATTTTCCTGTCCCTGTAGAGCTTTGATAAAAGCAGGCATTCATCTGAAGCACCCCTTTACTTGACTTTGATGCCATCCATCCATTGTTTATAGTGCCTTCCCGTTGAAGGATTTAGCTTCCATTACATATTGAAGTGTATCATCTTTCAGTAAAAGATTTCTTGTATCTCTATAGTACAACGACATTTCATACAGAATAATCAAGATGCTCATATCAACTACCTCTTTTACTTTTGTTGTAGGTTGCAGACATGGGATGAGAGATTGTCTGACAGAGGACATGTTATGCTGGAGAAGATGGTGGGCTAGTTGTTGTTCGACATTATGTTTTGATGTATAAATTTTGGATTTGGATCATTAGATATTAATGTTTAAGTGAAAGTTTGCTTTTTCGTAATTGCTACATAAATTTTGGATTTAGATCATTAGATATTATTGTCTAAGTGAAAGTTATGCTTTCTCGTATTTGCTGGATAAACTTAGGATTTGGATCATTACATATTATTGTCAAAGTGAAAGTTATTATTTTTCGTAATTGTTGGATTATTTGATATTATTTTTTGTAATTATATTTTGTTGGATCAATGACGTCTTGTTCTTTTGTGGTTTGTTGTCAATGGTAAAAATGATTACTATTAAAGCATGATTTGTTTTTTTTTAAAAAAATTGAAGAAAAATTAAGGCGTGCATAATATGTCCTAATTTATGTGTATTCGGTACTTTTTACGATATACGTTATATGTCATAATATATGTGTATTAAAGACGTGCATAATAAGTCCTAATTTATGTGTATTCAGTACTTTTTAAGCCGTAATTGATGTCTAGTTTATACTTTCCACGACATACAAGAAATGTCGTAATTTATTGTGTATACACGGCATCCATTGCATGCCGTACAAACAGTGTATTCACGGCATACATTGTATGCCGTAAAAACTAGTGACTTTTTAAGACGCGGGCAAATACGGCTTTCACTGTGGCATACATTGAACGCCGTAAAAACTTTTTACGGCATACTTTGCACGCCGTAAAAACCAATATTTCTTGTAGTATTCGTGAGAAGATCGGAGAACAAAGCTGCCCATGCACTGGCAGGATTCGCCCTAGAAAATAAGTTGAGCTCTTTTTTCTCTACTTTCACTACTTGTATTTTTCAGCAACTAACTGATGACTGTCTTCTTTTGATTCTTTGACTTGTTAATAAAAGCTCCTTATTCAAAGAAATAAAATAAAAATTAAAAAAAGATTTTAACAGTGTTGCTAACTACGCCACATCGTATATATTCTATGATAAGAATCCACATACTCGACGCATTATTTGCAACCATATAAGTGTGATGTGTTTGACAAATTCTTTTTGCCCTAATTTCGGGAATCATGGTGACATAAGCTACATCTTGCACGCGAAAGTGTCAACAGTATATCTACGGAAATAGTTGTTAATTAATAGTATATATTTTTGTATTAGTGTATATTTGCCCCCCTTCTTGAAGCACAAGTATATACAAACTAATAATAGTATATATTTTTGTATTAGTGTATATTTACACCCCTTCTTGAAGCAAAAAGTGTCAACAGTATATCTACGGAAAGTAGTTGTTAATTAATTGGCACGTTGAAAAGACGTAGGATGGCTCTACTACTGATCTTAAAAACTCAAAATGTGATGGTGTAAGTAAAGATTCTTCCATTTTCTTATTGATCAACTTAATTCCACACCACTTGTCTCTACATAGTATATTATTTTCTCCACGTGAGGTGTTTATATATGACAAGAGTAACCACTGAGAGATAATTTAAACAAATGGGCCTGGGTGCGTTCTTTGACTTGGAGAGAAAAGATCATGTCATGTGCTTGCCCAGTTGAAAAGAAGGGGCAATACTTGTACTCTTTATGGCATTATAATACAATGAAAGTAGAAGGTTTATATATATATATATATATATATATATATATATATATATATATATATATATATATATATATATATATATATATGGGCAGAGCCATTCGAATCGGGGGGGGGGGGGGGAGGAGGGGCAAATAAAATTGTTCATCAACAAGTATCTTTATTCCGAGGACTTCTAGGTAGAAATCACAATTAGATTCACTACAGGTTCTATTTAGTTTCAATGAAGGGGAATGGAGCATAAAATTAGAAGCAATTTCCATCAGTGGGATGAAAGAGTGGTAAATCACTGACCTTTGTGCCAATTTCAACTAAATACTCGTCGAGATGTTTGATGGTTTTTTTCGAAACCCACCAGAGCTTGGAGCTGAAAAGCAGGAGCAGAGCTTAAGAAAGATGATCAATGACAAAATAATGAATAATTCATAACTACCAAACAAAGATTTAGATGTCGAGGATGGCCTACTGTGACCTAGATCCCGAAACAAATAAAAAATATCACTGATAACAAATCATACCTAGACAGAGAAATTAGAACAAACTGAAATCAAATAAGAAATGATAAAATGATATCAATTTGAGAAAAAGTATCACATATAGCATTAGCAGAGCAATCAAATGACCATTAAAACCAAATGATCCATCATTTTTGTTCTATCCATTTATAAAATCTAAAATCTTGTACAGATATGTGCCATCCATTTTCAGAACTATGGCATAGATTTTATAAACAGACCATTAAAATCTTGTACAAATAGATTTTATAAACAGACCACTAAAGCCATTAAAATCTTGTACAAATATGTGCCATCATGGATCATTAAAACCAATCAAATATTGGAGATATGTGCATTAGCAGAGCAATCAAAAATATCACATATAGTATTCTAAAGATAGAATGATAAGGCACAAGAAATTGAAATAAGTACTCACCAAACCAATCAAACAAATTTAGATCCACATTAGATACTTGTTTAGTGTTTTTTTAACTGAAAGTAGCATAGCTGAAAGTAGCACATCCAGATCCACATAAAGATATTTGTTGCAAACATATAATGACAATGAATGATACTGTCAAAAAATTGAAGGTAATGCTGCCATACTGACAACATACCCTCAAATATACTGCAGAATATTGATACTGCAAAATACTTCTACTATTCAAAAAAAAAACCTGCTACCCAACATAATTAGGTACCCAATCTCACAAATCATCCAACTCCTCTCTGCGCGGTCTCATGTTTGTTGGAGTGGGTGGGGTTCCCAACCTATGTGGAGAAGATCCCGGAGTGCGACGAGCGCCGTCCGATGTCGGAGAAGCTCGGGAGTAGTTGTTACTGCTGCTGCTGCCCCAAAGGGGGTTCTGGACCAAGTCTGCCGAGTTCGGGCCGAACTCGGTCCCAGGCCGAGTTCTGGCCGAACTCGGTCTGGCCGTTCCAGGGTTTGGCCACCCAGTGCTGGTTGCCCCACACAGAGTTCTGGCCGAACTCTGTGTGTCGGGGGGCTGAAGCGGATTTCTGGATGAGTTTTCATCATTGGATCTAATCCAACGGTCCAGGTTGGTTGCGGGATTAGGGAGATATATTGAGTTTTCTCAACCCTAATTCATAATCGTATTATCGCATTGGACAACACAAGTTTGAGAGAGAAGGAGGCAAGAGTGCCATTGCAACTTCGGAGAAGAAGACGGAGGATCGAAGGTCGTTTTCGAAGGAGATCGTGTTTCGGGTAATCTCTACTCGTCGTTCTCGTTCTTCGTAGCCTTGTGATCATTGTTCTTGTCTCTGAGTATTGTGGGGATCCGATTTGGATCGGGAGGAGTTTGTAGAGGGTGTAATTCTTCTATTCCATTAGTGGAGGCTTCTCAGGGTTGGACTCCGATCGTTCCGTGGTTTTTCCCGCAAGGGTTTCCACGTCAAAAATTCTCTGTGTCTGCGTGGTTGTTTTTATGTGCTTGTTTTTGGGTTCGTGCGTTGTTTGCTCGATCCTCTCGCAGGTACTCTCCGGTTTGGGGAAAGGTTTCCGCGCTTCTTTCCCAACAGAGTGGTATCAGAGCTTTGGGTTCAAAGGGTGTCAGGAGTTGACAGAGGAACCAGAGAGGAGAGATGGATGCGAAGCCAGTGCGCATGGTGAACCTCAATGACACAAACTATCATTATTGGCGGAGCAAGATGAAGGATTTGCTATTTGTCAAGAAGCTGCATCTACCTGTGTTTGCAACCGAGAGGCCCAGTGATAAATCCGAGGAGGACTGGAAGTTCGAGCACATACAGGTGTGTGTGTATATACGGCAGTTTGTTGATGAGAACGTGTACAACCACGTTGCCAATATTGAGCACGCGAAGACGTTGTGGGATAAGCTGGAATCCTTGTATGCAAAGAAGACCGGGGTAAACAAGTTGTTCCTGATCCGAACGATGATGGGTCTGCGGTACAAGGATGGGGCGTCTATTTCGGATCACTTGAGTGAGTTCCAGGGCGTGGTTGACCAACTATCTTCTATGGGAGTCAAGTTCGACGACGAAGTTCAGGGACTGTGGTGCTGTGTACCTTGCCAGACTCGTGGGAGACCGTACGAGTATCTATGATCGCTTCTGCTCCAGAGGGCATGGTCAGTCTGGAGTTTGCCAAGAGCGGGGTGTTGAATGAAGAGATGCGGAGACGTTCTCAGGGCACTTCATCCACATCCCACCACTCAGAGGCACTTGTTTCAGAGAGCCGCAGAAGGGGCAAAAGCAGGGGTCCAGGTGGTGGCAGAGACAAGAGCAGGGGGAAGTCCAAAGGTCGGTACGAGGACTCAGAGTGTTATCATTACGGTAAGAAGGGCCATATCAAGCGGAATTGTTTCGCTTGGAAGAGAGAGAAGAAGGGCGACAAGGGGAAGCAAGAAGAGAACACTACAGCGGCGGCCTCGATGCATGGAGGCGATGTGATTGTCGTAGGTGATGAGGTCATTACTAACCTCGCCTGCGATGACAATTCTTGGCTGGTGGACTCAGGGGCTTCAGCACATGTATCTCACAATAGGGCACTGTTTGCCACTTACACGACAGGCGACTGTGGCGTGTTGAAGATGGGCAACGGAGGTGTGTCGAAGGCGGTTGCCGTTGGAGATGTGCATTTGAGAACGAAGACGGGTGCGGTTCTTGTTCTCAAGGATGTTCGTCATGTTCCTGATATCCGTTTCAACCTGGTGTCGGTTGGAAGGTTGGATGACGAGGGATTCTCAGTCTCTTCGGGAATAGTCAGTAGAAGCTTTCCAGAGGTTCGATGGTGATTGCCAGAGGAAGCAAGAAGTCCGGTCTCTACTATATGGAGGGGTGCGCAGAGGGGGCACAGGAGGTGAACGCAGTCAGTGATGCGTCTACCGAGTTGTGGCACAGGCGGCTCGGCCATATCAGCGAGAAGGGGATGAGCTACTTGGTGAACAGGAAAGTGATTCCGGGGCTCAAGTCTACAAAGTTGGAGAAGTGAACGCACTGTTTGGCTGGGAAGCAAAGTAGGGTGTCTTTCCAGAGTCACCCAAGTTCGAGGAAGCCGGCGTTGCTCGAGTTGATTCACTCGGATGTCTGCGGTCCTATGAAGGTAAAATCTCTTGGTGGTGCTTCTTACTTTGTGACTTTTATTGATAACTGTTCCAGGAAGGTTTGGGTCTATGCCTTAAAGACCAAGGATCAGGTGCTGCCTACTTTCAAGGAGTTTCAGGCCTCCGTTGAAAGGGAGACGGGCAAGAAGTTGTTGTGTGTTCGGTCCGACAATGGCGGCGAATACATCGGTCCCTTTGATGCGTATTGCAGAGAGCAAGGGATACGACACCAGAAGACTCCGCCAAAGACACCTCAGCTCAATGGTGTAGCGGAGCGCATGAACAGGACACTGATGGAGAGGGTGCGGTGTTTGCTGTCAGAAGCAAACTTGCCGGGCAGTTATTGGGGTGAGGCTCTTCTCACAGCTGCTTATATTATTAATTTGTCTCCTAGTGCTCCTTTGCAGGGTGATGTGCCTGACAAAGTATGGTACGGCAAGGAGCCGTCATACAGTCACCTGCGGGCGTTTGGTTGTAAAGCCTTCGTGCATGTACCGAAGGACGAGAGGACCAAACTTGAGCCGAAGACGAGACGATGCGTCTTTGTCGGCTACGGTCGGGATGAGTTTGGCTATAGACTCTACGACCCAGTGGAAGAAAAGCTCTACAGAAGCAGGGACGTGGTGTTCGTCGAGGATCAGACCATGACCAACACTTAGGATTCCGAGACGCCTTCTGAGGCTGAGGAATTGCCTGAGTTAGAGTCATTTCGCTTCGAGCAGTTTCCAGAGGACATCGTAGAGGATCCAGTTATGGGGAAGCCGGTACATGGAGTTGCTCCAAACCTTGATCATCAGCCTGCTGATGGTGGTCAGGGTGTCCCTCAGGAGGATGAGCATGCCGGGGAGGCAGGTATCTTTCAAATCGAGACCAGATATTGCTCATGCAGTTGGTACGGTTAGCAGGTATCTTTCAAATCCTGGAAGGGTACATTGGAGTGCGGTCAAGTGGATTCTACGTTATCTTCAGGGCACTGCTGGTTGGAGACTTTCCTTTGGTGGTGACGAGCCGAAGCTGGTTGGGTATACCGACGCTGATATGGCTGGAGATGTAGACACGAGGCAATCGACTTCAGGCTACGTGATGATGTTTGCGGGAGGAGCAGTGTCGTGGCAATCGCGGTTGCAGAAGTGTGTTGCCTTGTCGACGACGGAGGCGGAATATATTGCGGCGACAGAGGCTTGCAAGGAGCTGTTGTGGATGAAGAAGCTGTTGTAGGAAATGGGACTGAAGCAAGAGCAGTATACTTTGCTTTGCGACAGTCAGAGTGCTATCCATCTTATGAAGAATCAGACGTTTCATAGCCGGTCCAAGCACATCGAGACCCGGTATCATTGGATACGGGATGTGGTTGAGAAGAAGGACGCAGAGCTTGAGAAGGTGCATACAGATGACAACGGAGCTGATATGTTCACGAAGATTCTACCAAGGGGGAAGTTTGAGTACTGCAGGCAGATCGTCGGGATGACGACGGCCTCCCCATAGTTGTGAAGGGGGAGATTTGTTGGAGTGGGTGGGGTTCCCAACCTATGTGGAGAAGATCCCGGAGTGCGACGAGCGCCGTCCGATGTCGGAGAAGCTCGGGAGTAGTTGTTACTGCTGCTGCTGCCCCAAAGGGAGTTCTGGACCAAGTCTGCCGAGTTCGGGCCGAACTCGGTCCCAGGCCGAGTTCTGGCCGAACTCGGTCTGGCCGTTCCAGGGTTTGGCCACCCAGTGCTGGTTGCCCCACACAGAGTTCTGGCCGAACTCTGTGTGTCGGGGGGCTGAAGCGGATTTCTGGATGAGTTTTCATCATTGGATCTAATCCAACGGTCCAGGTTGGTTGCGGGATTAGGGAGATATATTGAGTTTTCTCAACCCTAATTCATAATCGTATTATCGCATTGGACAACACAAGTTTGAGAGAGAAGGAGGCAAGAGTGCCATTGCAACTTCGGAGAAGAAGACGGAGGATCGAAGGTCGTTTTCGAAGGAGATCGTGTTTCGGGTAATCTCTACTCGTCATTCTCGTTCTTCGTAGCCTTGTGATCATTGTTCTTGTCTCTGAGTGTTGTGGGGATCCGATTTGGATCGGGAGGAGTTTGTAGAGGGTGTAATTCTTCTATTCCATTAGTGGAGGCTTCTCAGGGTTGGACTCCGATCGTCCCGTGATTTTTTCCGCAAGGGTTTCCACGTCAAAAATTCTCTGTGTCTGCGTGGTTATTTTTGTGTGCTTGTTTTTGGGTTCGTGCGTTGTTTGCTCGGTCCTCTCGCAGGTACTCTCCGGTTTGGGGAAAGGTTTCCGCGCTTCTTTCCCAACAATGTTTTGGTAGCGTTGAAGGATCTTTTCTTTGTCGACAGCAGTGAACACATCTTTCTCAATATATGTAACCAAGCAGTCATTCATCCATTGATCGCCCATCCGGTTCCTTAGTCGATTTTTTACAATCTTCATTGCTGAAAATGCTCTTTCAACCGATGCTGTTGCGACGGGTAGTAGCAAAACTAATTTCATAAGCAAGTACACCAATGGATATGCAATATTCTTTTTTGTTTGAACTAGTTTCACTGCAAGGCCGCTGATTGCCTTAACTTCCGAAAATTCATCACTACTTCGCACATCAAGTATGTAAGTCTCCAATTGATTATCAAGTGCCATAATCCAACCTTCAGAAAATTCTAATGGATAAAATTTGGCAAGATGAATCAGCTTATCTTTATCAAAGGAAGAGAAAGAATCACTTGGATCTAAAGATGCCATAAAACAAGTAGCTTTGTGTTTATCTCATTGAACCGATCATTAAGCTCTAGCAGCTGCGAGTCTATCACTATATAAAATAAACCAACACGATAATGAAGTAGATTAGTGTTTTGTTGAGCATTCCGTCGTGACCGCCCTCGCACAACGTATATATCATCCATATTTGGAACCACAATATGATTCCATTCACAAAAGGAAGAAGCTTTAGTTATTAACTTTTTCCATCTATCATCCCTCATCATTTGTAGCCTTTGTTTGGATAAATTAACCAAGGACATCGCATTTACAATGTCTTGGTCTTTTCTTTGTAATGACTGCGATAACTCGCTTGTAATTACCATTACACTTTTCATTAAGTGCAAATTAAACACAAATTCAAAAGTTTGAATTCCATCTAACAAAGCACATGCCTCACCCTTTTGCTCTGAACTAGTACCATCCTGTGAAACAATCTCAAGCACATCAATAACAGAGGAGAACATAACAACCAAGGATATCAAGATACCATAATGTGAACCCCATCCAGTATCGCCTGCCCTTTGAAGACTTCTTGATTCAAACCACGCCCACTAGAGATTTCACCAGTTCTTAGTGCTTCTATGACCTTGCTATTTTGTGCTTCTCTCAAAGTATCTCGATGCTTGCAAGAACGTCCAACAACATTCACCAAATTATTTTTAGTATTAAAAAGAAGAGCAATTTGATTGTGATTTTTTGCAACCGCTACAAGGGCTAATTGTAGTTGATGGACAAAGCAATAGACATAGAAAGCATATGGATTTTCATTCATGATGACAGCTTTGAGACCATTAAATTCCCCCCTCATATTGCTAGCACCATCATACCCCTGTCCACGTAACTTTGACAAGATTAATCCATGTTTCAAGAACAATGAATCAATCGCCTTTTTTAGAGATGAGGAAGTCGTGTTGGAAACATGGACAATGCCAAGAAAGCATTCAATGGTCAGCCCTTTTTTATTCACATAACGCAGTAAAACCGCCATCTGCTCCTTAGTGGACACATCCCGAAACTCATCAACCATAATAGAAAAGAAATCATCCCCATTGTCCTCAATCAAGGCCTTGGTAGTTTCAGCTGCAGCGGCACTAACAATATCTTTTTGGATATCATGAGATGTCACTGTTAAATTTTTAGGGGCATTCTTCAACGCAACCGTATTAATATCTTCATTGTGATCGGCAAGAAATTCGAGAAGTTCAAGAAAATTTCCTCGATTTGATGAGTTATCAGATTGATAATGACCACGGAAGGCTAACCCCTGACGTAACAAATATCTAACACAATCAACTGACGCTGTTAAATGAGTGCGATAATCCTTTTGTTTTTATTTTGACTGCTTGAACAAAGAAGCTTCAATATGTTGGTTTTGGTTCATCAAACTTAGACACTTGGTCCAAGCAAGTTTGTGTTCACTGTACTTGGCATGAGTGCTTAATCTCTCCTTTTTCTTCCAATTAGTGAAACCCCCTGTTATGAAAGAATCAGTTCCTTTTTTCGAGTCTCCAACATCAACTCTCATGAGATAACAACATAAGCAAAAGGCAGCATCTATTTGAATGCTATACTCTAACCAACCACCAAACTTATCAAACCAATCTGGATTGAATTGTCGCTTTATCTTTTCGATCTCTCTTTGTGGAAATTTATGACCACGAGGTTGGCATGGACCTCTTTGCAAATAGGCTCTACGAACATCCTCACGCTGATTAGGATGATATTTTGAAATTTGTTGTCGAAAAGCTGGATCCGATGGAGGAGTTTATGAATTAATTTCAATACGTATATGTTTAGATGACTGTGGTCTTTCATCTTCATTAACGCAATCCTTACTTTCTTGGGTAAGTGGAGGAGGTGGCTCGAATCTTTTTAGTTTCACCACGAATTTATCGAGTGCCATACCTATAACCTAATCATGAAAATAAATTTTTTTCAAAACCTAAGTGTCATAAACCCAAAATCTAGGGATGAATTTCAACCCTGGTCCCTTGTCGAATGACAACACAATACACAAATAATCAATTTATAAAATCTAAAATCTCCAAAAAAAAACCAAGACAAATAATTAAACCCTTGATCTTGATGAGTTTTGATTCACATCATTTCCAAATTAGAGAGGAGAGAGAGAGCGAGAGAGAGGGAGGGGGGAGAGAGAAGTAGAAACTAACTTGATCGCCGTCGGCCACGCTCTGCCCCGCTGGCCACCGCTGTCTCTGTCGGCGTCGCCCCTTTTTTTTGAGAAAAAGAAGTTAGGGGTCGTATGGAGTTGGGAGGGACTTGGGGCTTGCTGCTGCTGCCCTTTTTATTTTGGTGTTGTGGGGGCAGCCAACAATATATGACTTATACTTAAAAAAAAATGAAAAACTCACAATAACTCGTGGGGGGCACTGAACCAAAAATTTTCTATGTGCCTCCGCCCTTGTATATATATATATATATATATATATATATATATATTTGAAAGAAGGTAATTGTGGCGAACGCTCCCACCGGGAATCGATCTCCTGGCCACTCGGACTGCATGCATCTCTCTTAACCACTAGACTAGAGGTCATTTGCATATATATATATATATATATATATATATATGGGAGGTGAGGTGCCACCCTATGGGTGGTGGCTATGTGTCACCCTTTCATGCTATCAACATGCACTGAAAAGTGTGCAAATGCATAATAATAGTATGGAAGGATGACATATAGCCACCTCACCTCCCTTATTCTCTTTCTCTCTCTCTCTCTCTCTCTCTATATATATATATATATATATATATCACTACAAAAAATAGGCTTTTAGCGACGGCGGGATCCGTCGCTAAAAGTCATTTTTCCGTCGCTAAAGCCAAATAGCGACATATCAACGACGAAAATGGTTTGTCGGGAAATCACGTGTCGCTAATTTAAATCAGTCGCTAGTTTGTCGGAAATAGCGACTGATTAGTGACGTATTTAGCGACACGCTATTTATTGTAAAATACGACGTAATAGCGACGGAAACTCTGTCGCTATAGTTACCGACGAACTACCGATGTCGCAGCAGTGTAATTCAGCATGAGAGTAGCGATGGGCTAGTGACGGAAAATTACGTCGCTAAGATGTTTCCGATACGCTTTTGGTGTCGAAAAGGAACATAGCGACGGAATAGTAAGTAAAATTTACGTCGCTATTCAGTCGCTATACTGGAATATAATATTTCCAGAACCTTAGCGATGAAAACTACAGTCGCTATTCCGTCGGTAGCCTGCAAAGTAAATTTTCCAGGCATGTAGCGACGGAAAAATTGTCGTTGTTCCGTCACTAGCCTGCAATGTTCCAGGTTTTCTGTCGCTGTTTCGTCGCCATTCCGTCGCTAAATACAATATTGCATGTCAGTATTTGTGTTACCTGCACTCCACATCCCTGTCGACAGTTACACACACAAGATACAGTCATATAAACAGTTTCCAAATACAATATCAGTATTCGTGTTTCCAGCAGTCCTTATCCATGTCGACAGTTTTACAGTAGGCACACATATCAATATTTGTGTTTCCTACAAATTCTCAGTTTCATGCACATGTATCCCAAATGTTTTAATACAACACATACACACATATCCAAAATTAGCTTCATACACACATACGAATAATGTTTTAATATAAGAAATATTAATACACATATCCAAAATGTTTTAATATAAGAAAGTACTGGTACAGTAAATCTAGGTCGTCGGGCGTGATGGAAACATCTCGGCGGACATGATGAAGACCTCTCGGCGGACTTAATGAAGATCCAAGCTACAAACATGAATGTCGACCTCTCGGCGCCTTAGAAAAATCTGAAAGAAATAATAAGTGATGATGTGTTAAAATAAAAGCTACTGTCATGTCATTATACTAATGGAACTCGTATATTAAATTAAAACGTATGTACTAGTCTGATTCATCTTCCCAAGAGTCTTCTGAATCATCGCTTGATTCCGAAGTGTCTTCTTCTGCTTCTTCATTTTTACTATCACTATGATCTTCGTCTTCATCTTCCAATACTTCTTCCTCAACATCTTCCAATTTTTCATCAACGTTAACCTCCATAACGTCATCTACCGCAACCTTCATATCTTCTAAATCCTCTTCCTCAACACCAGCCAAACATATATATGTTGGTTGAGGCTTGAACACCTCTTCTTCTTGGTAGGCTACATCCCCAACATTATATGTATTTATTGCTTTGGTTTTGCATACAGCCCTTCAATCCAGGGTACTGTGCCGTCGGCTAGGATAACTCGAATAGTACACTTGAACGGTTTGACTAGCAAACACTGTAATGCTCCAGTCCCAAAATACTTAGGGATGGGTACGTATCCATGCCAGCTGCATACATACGAAGTCTACTCTAATATATGAAGACTCGTATGTATACATAAGCTGTATAATGTAGTAATCCAAGACAAACTAAATCTCATCCACAATGAAAAGAATAATAGTATAAAATCAACTTGAATATTTATAGTACAATCGTTGGGCGTAGACAAAGTCAACTACCAACTTTCAGAATGAGAGAAAGTATACAAGGAAATGACCCACAAAAATATCGAAATGAACCAAGAGCGATCATCTTCGAAGGAATGGAAGGACATGGCCTTAACTAGAGCACCTGCAAGAAATTACGAAAGCACACCTGGAGAGATCACCAGGTCCTCAGAGGGACGTAACAAGACACATAATATCATGCCATAAACTGAATATTAAGAGCTCCACAGAAAATATACATGAGTAAAGGTCCCTAACCGTTCTGCACTTTAGAGGACAACGTTCTGCGCAGGGGCTGTCACAAGCAAGTAATAAAGAGTGGCCAACAAGTAGCACTCATCCGAGACACTATCGGCCAAAAGTGTGTAAAAATAAATGTAGCCCCTAGGCTAGTAGCTATCCCCTCCGCCCATTGATATTATACATGTGTCGTAACCATGACACACAACACGTGTCGTTTCCACCACACCGTTTTATAATAGATAACTGTCAAGTCTTCTAACATGCATATATTGACAGTTATTCCTACGCATGCGCACGGAGGATCAGCCCACACGCAAGTGACCTCTATATGATACTCACAACTCTCACACAACTCGTGTACAATCGTGACAAGTCAATGAGACACACTAAATTTGACGGTAGTCCCTTAACTCTAAGCCAATTGCATAAAATATAGTAATTTGCATCTACATATAATTTAGAAAGAAACAACTTGAAAATAAATAAAATATGCATGATATTGAGCAGAAAATTTAAACAGTAAAGGTAAGGTGTCTTGCCTGATGTTACGCTTGGTGTGGTGCCGAGTGTGGTGCAATAATCAAGATGTCATGTTTTGTCCAATAGTCGAGGTTGGTGCAACATAGTCTGAGTTCGCGAGAAAATAGGCACGCATGATTAGCCCCGATCAAATGTGATAATCGAAGAAAATTTGGGGGTAAAGCTACTTATATTATTTTTGGAAAAATATTTATGCAAACTATACTTATTACTCAAAAATATTTTTAGGTAAATATTTGTATTCGAAAATTTCTTATAACTTACTTTATGATACGAAACTATCTTTTTATTAGCCAAGCTATTTTAGTTACAAAATATTACACTATATCCCTATTTATCAAGCTACCTTTAGATAAAGCTTTAGAAATCTAAGAAGTATCATTTCTGGCAAAAATCTAAAATTTGTAAAGTATACATTTATATATATATTTATCACTTAGGCCAAACTTTATTTAAAAATAGATAAAGTAACATAATAAATATATTTCGGCTTTGAAAATGTAGTTTTGAAATTGCATATAGGTAAGCCACAAAACTTGGAGTTAATAAATAGTTTAAATTTTTTTAATGAAATATAACTCACAAAAATTACTTGTAATACTAGTGAATAATACTAATACTAATAATAATAATAATAATAATAATAATAATAATAATAATAATAATAATAATGATAGTGATAATGATAATGATAATAATAATAATACCTACAATAATAATAATACCCACAATAATAATAATCATAATAACAGAAATAATAATATTAATATTAATAAAAATATTAATAATTAATATGATACATTACATAGAGCTGCTGAGCTCTTATTTCATGGAAGTGTGAGAGAGAGGAAAAGAAAGGGGTTACCAGGGGTTCACCGGCTCCTTGCTCGGCGGCGGCTGGATCGCGCGGGCTAAGCTCGGCTGGGCGGAGTTAGGCGACGGCCGGAGCTCAGAAAGGCGTCGGCGGTTGGAATGGGCGAGAAGGCGGTGGCGGATCGCGCGAGGAGGAGGCCAGGCGGCGCAGCTGCGGGAGGCTCTCGATGGCTACTCCAGATCAGCGGGAGGCGGTCGACGGCGACTGTGGTCGTCGAGCATGCTTGCGGCGGCTTCGGCTTTGGGTAAGGTTCCCCTATTCTTATTTACTTTGGGGTTTTGTGATTTGGAAAATTTGAGGTGATGGGTGTTCCGGTGGTTGTGGCGAACGGCCAACATGGGGTGGTGGTCCAGCGACGGGTCGGAGCCGGAGTGCAGGAGACGGCGACGATGTCGCGGATGATGATGGTGGTAGAGACGAGACGGTGGCAGTGGTAGTTCTGTGTGGAGTCGAGGAGCAGGGGTTGGGTCGGACGACTGAAGGAGGAGCTGGTGGTCGGCCAGAGTGGCCCGGAGTCCGGTGACGGAGGTGACGGTGAAGATGACAGGGACTGTTGGTTGCTGGGAGATTGGTTGGCCGCGGTGAATGTTCCAGTATCGTTTGATGGTGGTGAGGTTGTTGTTGGCTTCGCCCGACGGGGGGACGAAGGGGATAATGACGATGATGATTGGGCTGGAAGTCGGGAGAGAGTAGCCGTGGGCGGAGGTTCGGGATTGTCAGACCCAAGGAAATAATGTATTTGTACAAATAAAATATAGTGGATGGAGAATGACGACACCAACACGATGCACGAATTTGATAGAAAATTTATGGATGAGTACCTCTCCTTATATAGGAGGTGGGAATTCCCATTAGGATAAGGATTAGGATTGTTTAAATCCCCCTTTAGATAATTCTTAATTAAATTCAAATTCATCTAAACTCGTTTAAAACCATTTTAGATTTAAAGTTATAAGTCAATAAAAATCTTTTCAAACATACTTTATCATAATCAATTAAATTTAAATCAAAACACCATAATAAAATACTTTTTCGAAAAGTAAAATATTAATATTAAATAAATTTTGAAAATAGAATTATATATAAAATCTAAATTTATGTACCTCGTATGCAATGAATATTTGCATAAAATCTTATTTTTAAAATTACTATTTATATAACCTTTATCATGTAAAGTAAAGAATTGAAAATTCTAATATACCGCCTTTTACAACTTTACGAAATCAAAAATATTTATTATTTATTATTTGAAAAAAAGAAACCAAGCTTTTTAAAAATAAAATGCCTTTACAAAAATATGTACCTCGCACATATTCGCACTTGACGAGACATACGAAAATGCGAACTCATATACGACGTCCCATACGACAAATTCGTACGCGACGTATAATACGACTATGCGACGTACAATACCAAGTAAAAATTTTAAATACTCAATTTATATTAAAAAAATTTAAGTAGAAATTTAGGGGATTTACATCCTACCCAACTTACAAGAATTTCGTCCTCGAAATTTAGGAATAGGTAGGGTTGAGAAGATAGGGGAGATAAGATCAGATTATTGAACGAGGCAAATAATGACGTTCAACACAAGCATGAAATTTGTAAGTCATGTTCTCGTTATCTACGAATAATACCACACGGCTACGAAACTGAATGAGGATTGCTAGTTAACACAATAAAATAAGGAAGGATTAAGGATTAAAGTATAATCATGATACGACATAGAATAAGGAGACAAGGGATCGACTAGATTAAGGGCAATCCATTGAGAGAATATAGTCGTCTAGGTTTAGGTTGAATCCTTCTCAAGTTCGAAGAAGGTCGCGAAAATGAGTCTAGGGTCGCGGGAAAAGGGCGAGTAACCCGAGACGGGGATATAGTTACATTGGTAGGTCACTGGCTAGCTATCTCTGTGTATACACAAACTTCATGGTCATAGGAGAATAGTTTGGCCAATCAATTAAGTACATGCCCCGTCCAGATTAGGTAAAAGACGAAGGCCATCACAGTCCAAAGAAGATGATTTGCATTCTAATATGTGGTTCAAAGGCGATTGAATAATTCAAAGAGATTTGTCAAGGCAGTCGCGGATGAGGCTCTAGGGCAAGTTTATCTATGTTCCTATACACGTAAATGATATACGAAAAGTGAACCAAAGTGCAATAGGTTGATCAGACCATAGTGCACCGGTTCTGATTAGACAATATGTTAGTGAGCGCGCGCTCAAATAACAAATGTCTTGAACAAGCTCGGTAAATGGGTAAGCTTGTAAAACTAGGCTATTTTGTGGCGTTAGTCAAGTTAGTCAAAATATACGTACGCTAGATAATGAAGATAGGAAATACAAACAATCTAAGTTCCTTAATGGGTCATAAAGTCAATGGAAATACTAGACTGTGAGGCATTCTACCCAACTTAAAAGAGTTAAGCTAGTAGTGTGATGGAATAATGAGTTTAAAAATCAAGGTAAAATACAAAATTAAGCATTTAGGGAGTCAAAGTAGAACACAATCACCTATCGGGTCGAAAGAATTGAGTCATGGTTGAATTTCTAATTGAAGTCAGGAAATAATTTGGTATCATGGTAAGGGTTATAGTTTAGTTATTTGACTGGAAAGTCATATCAAGAAAATAGATTACAAGGAGATGGGTTTTAGTGGGACATGATATATCTACATTAAGGTGGGCTCGTCTATGTCTAATATATGAAGTTTGTTGGAAGGAAAAGTCTATTGTTGTGCTCCAAATATTCAAGTCACGGCAAGGGATGCCAAAATATCTAAAATAGAAAGTGGGAGTTCATGAGGTGAATATTAATGCTCCAAAATGAAGGAGATCAAGCTAAAGCATGTAATAAAATTAATTAAAAATCCAGCAAAATAATTTAGGATCACAGTTCTAGAGAGAAGATAGCCTCCTAATTGAATACAGTCAATGAACAATTAAATCATTATTCAAATTGCAACTGGGTTAGAAGGTTACAAAAAAAGATCGAGATTCGAGGGAAAAATCGAGTAAGTAAAGATTGAGATACAATATAGTTTGGTAGATGGCTAGCAACGCTTGTGTATATACTACTATCATGGTCATGAGGGACATGGCATTTAGTATGGAATACTCCCAATTTATTAGGGCTATCTTGGTGGCCTAATATTAAAATTGAAAACTCAAGTTTCCTCCAAAAGTTCCTTAATAAATTTCTCTAAAATGAACTATCCAAATTTCATATTCACTCCAAACCGTCAAATTTAATCATGACCAAATCAAATCCCTTTTCAAGTAAACTTTCATCACGTTACTATTAACCTTTCCAAAATTTAACATTTCCACTCCAACTTTTAAACTCAAGGAACTCATGAATCAAAATTTTTTTATATCACTTCATAACTTTAAAACTCCAAAATTTCTCCAATAACCCTCAAGATAAACTTGTAACATATCACGAATAATCTAAAATTTATAGCTCAATGTTTTAACGCACTCATCACATAACTTCTATTTCTAAGTCATTCAAACAAAATCACAACTTTTTAAATGGTAAATTCTTTGAATCAATCAAAATAACTTTTCACCACATCTTTAGAAATTTTTCCAAAGATTGTAATATTAGCAATCTAACTTTAAACTTAATATTTAAAATGATCTTATCAGTCATCAAATCAAAAAAATTATTATTATTATTTTTTTTTCAAAATTTTCAATCAATCTCGAATAAACCTTTATTGTGTCACAAATCAATTCTATATATTTATCTTCTTCTATCATTAATCCAAATCTTAAACTCAAAATTTAAATAGGAGTTATCAATCGTAATTCATACAAGAGTTTAAAGTAGATCCTCAATTTGATTATATATCCTTCAAAATATTTTTACCCAAAATTCTTAAAAACCTTACTCCAAACTTAAAATTTAAAATTATATGAACTTATTAATTGGGAACCATACAACCCAATTTAAAACCAAGCTTTATCAACCGCCCTCAAAATCTTACAGCAGCATCTAAATTTAAAAATTGTCACGACCCGATCCCAAATAATTGGGTCGAACCGGATCATGTCCAGCCTGCACCGTTGTTGAGACGGCGACAGTAAGCTGTTCAGTTAGCAGGTAACCACAACAACATCTATATTTGTCACAACTCAATATTCGGGAATTTAAAACTTTATTAAACATTGAAATAAATACAACTGTAAGTAAATGAACTGAATTAAAATACTGAATTCAAATAACAGAATTTTTCAAAAACAACAACCAAACTGAAAATAGGAAAGTCTAGCTAAGCATTCGGCTCATCGGCCTCAGGTCCTGCGTCCTCCAAAGGGGACTCTGGCAGCACCACGGGGTATAGAACTGGGTCATAATAGTTGTTGATTAACAGCTCAGCATACTCAATAACCCCTAAAAATGTATCTCCAGTCAGGAGGGAGCAAAGCACAATTCATGCTAATTTGACAATTAAAATAATAATAGAATCATGCACTTTTAAACAATTTGAAGTAAACAGTTTTCTAGCAGTTTAAACAGTGTGATTTGAATAGGCAATGAATATGACCGGCTTGGGTTGTACAGTTGTACCCTATTGATACGATACGGCTTATCTCCGTGTGTATGAGGGGTAAGCTAATACAGTTCTAAGTTACTTTGGATGTGGTCATACTCATTACACTACTCTCCCAGTCCCCAAACAGTTACAGTAGTTACAGTCAGTGCTCTCAGAGAGAGTTTCGTGTTGCATCGTGGTTTAAACTTGCAATAAAACGATTACTAAATAATTGTAAACTAACACAAAATGTACTTGCCTCAAAATGGACTGGACTTGAAGGGATGAAGACTTCGAGATAGGATTTAGACTCGTCCTCGAAATCCTATATTCGAGAAGTTGACTCAGAATCCAGGGTTACCAAGCTAACTATGCTAGTTGAAATCTCTAACTGTGTCCTAATCAATTTTTAATCTTTATTTATTAAACACAAACAAAATACGATTATCGGTACGTTGTAATTAATAACGAGGGAAAGATCAATTTAACTTGTATTTTGGAAAAACACGTAGTTACCAATTTAATTGATTAAAACTTTGTATTTCTTGTAATTATACATATAAAACTATATTTCTTGTTTTAATGAGAAAAACATGATCGTTGTTTAAATATTTCAAACTTGTAAATTTTAATGTGAGAAAAACTTCATAAATTTTCTATTCAAAATAATATTTATTTTAGATTTACGCATACGCTAAAAACCCGCAAAACCAGAAAGTAAAAGAAAATCCTACGCTACAAAAATTACAGGCCACAGAGAAAAATAGAAAAGCTGGGCTTATGTCCTTACAATTTATTTTACATAAATTGAAATAAGAGAAACATTTGTTAGTTCTAAAATTTCCAACAATTTAATTATGAATAAACTAATAATTAAAATAAACTAAATTAATAGTGAGTCTCAGATATTGGTCCAATCGTCATATAGGCTAATGTCTCAATGTCCGGGCGAAGCCGGTTTCGTTTGCACTTAGCCGGGGCCCATTGACCAATACGGTCGTCGCCCAAAATCCAAAATAATAATCTTTTCCGAAAACCATCTTAAAATCATTTTAAAATTATAATTAAATTTTATAGAAAAATTCGGCAACATTTCCTCTATTTTTGGTCAACCCAAAAACTGGGAAAGTGTGCCATAATTTCCTGCAAGTATCCCAAACCAGGGAAATCCAATATATATACATATAAATAATCACAAATCATTCCCAATATTAGTTCGGAACGACCCAAAACGAATTCGGAAATCCGAAATCAACCCAGAAGATATCACAGCAACAATTCGACAAAAATTCGAAAACCATATATTCACAGAACTATTTTCCGAAAGTTTCAGAAAATCAAAACCAAACCAACATAGGCTTTCCCGAAATCTCTCGAAAAATCCTGGAAACATAACGTAACCCAAAATCGAATTCCCAAGGGAAATTCGTGGACCAATCTCATCATAGACACGGGAGGACGAACTACTATGATTAACCAGAAATTACCCAAATCGACAGAATCCGAAGGGTTGCCTCGGACTCGGGACACGCCTCGCCGGGGTACGGCTGCGTAAACGTAACCGAAGCTCAGGATCGGACAACGGGTCGCGCACAGAAGCTCGCCGGGGACAGGGAAACTCTGAACAGCAGCTGGACAGCGCTGTTCGGAAACAGCGGAGCACGGGTGGCTCGCGGAAAGATTTGGCGGAGGTCGGAGGCGAGCGCCGGCGCGGGGAACCGGCGACCGGGTTGCGCCGAGGCACTGGAGGCCGACGGAGAAGGGTTTACGGCCGGGAAGCCGCTGGAGACCGAGGGGGTGGCGTTGACCGGAGCGCTGGAGGCGGCGGCTCGGGGCTCTGGCCAAGGGAGGCCGGCCGAGGGGACGGGCTCCGAGGTTGAGCGGGCGGCCGGGAGGCGGTACGGGGCTCGGGGTCGGTTGCGAGGCGGTGCCGGGGAGACCGCGCGGGGAGATCGACGGTCTGGACGGCGGGGCGCGACCGGGATGGGCGTCGGCGGAGGTGGGCCTTCGGGAGACGTGCGCGGGTGGTGCGGCTGTACGAGCCGACGGGGGTGCTCTGGAGAGGAGCTCAGAAAAAGTTGGGGAGGAGGGTTTGAGTAAGGGGAAAAAGGAAAGGCTAGTGTTGGTGGTGTGGTTTTGAAAATGAGAGGGGTGGGTTATTAAGGAGGAAAGAAATGGAAGTTGTGGAGAAGAGAAAAAATGGGAGTAGGAATAGGGTGTGGTGTTGTACGTGGGATGGGTGGGATGAGTTTGTTGTTAAATTTTTTTTTTTTTTTTTTTTTTTAAAAGAATGGTTTTGGGTTTTGGGTTTGGGAAGAAATGGGTTTGGGTTCAAGAGGATTGGCTGGGTTTGGGTCCAAATAAAAAACACAACCCAATAACAATAGTTCCGAAATAACTAAAATAAAATTTGTAAATCTACTAAATATATTACTATTAATAATAACTTATTATTAACTAATATAATTTAAATGTCAAACAAAAATTTTGAAATTACTAATTTAATTAACGGGTTTAGGATCAGGGTTTTACAACCTTCCCTCCTTAGAAAAATTTCGTCCTCGAAATTTCAAAGATAAGGGCCGGGATACAATCAAAAACTTAGCCTTAAACAAAAATAAACTTTAAATTCGCAGGCATGATCAGAATTATCAGAATATGATTTGAAATGGGATTGGAATGTTTGTTGTAATCAAAATCATTTTAGGCACGAGAAACAACTGTAACCCCTCTTCCCGGATTTTTCTTGATACTTTTCATTTATTTATTTGAAGGGGGTCAGAGTTCACCCTTTCTTAAAACTATGTCTGATTTCAAAATCTATTATATATAAGAATGGATAATACCTTGGACAATCAGGACTAAACTATGGAAGTCGAAGCCTTTCCTACAAGTGGGTATTTTGTACTTAGCACTTTAGGTTTAATTGTGTGGGATGGTTCTAAGTGATGCTTGTTGTTCCTCAACAATATGGACTTAGGTCCCTGGTTGATTATTATTAGATCTTAAACCTTGATTGTGAAAATATTATATTGCAAGAGGACTACCTTCAGGGTCTTGAAGGAAAGCAGCATCCGTGACTCTGTAATTACAATATGTGCAATCACAACATTGGGTGATTGGTATCTCTCAAATATTTGGACTCTTCATTCCATTGCACATCATCTGACCATGATTATGTACCGTTCCATTAGGTCGTTGTCGATTTCGATACAAAAGGCACCAAAGTCGAGAATAAATCTAGTGTATCAAAGCCTAGTGGGAAGTTGGCCCAACTGCTGGTTCGTTATTTATGTGAATACATATACAGATATATATGAATATATGCTCTGTACGTGTATGATTAAGTAAATAAATAAATATATAAAGGTACGTGTATGGGTATATATATAAATATATAAATATAAGTATAGGTGTATATGTATTGGTATATATATATTAATGTATATATAAATGGTTGTAAATATATAGATTATATTTATGTGAGTGTAATTTTGTATTTATATAATATATAAATATATTATATAAATATAAAGGTAAATATGGTGTATATATATATATATATATATATATATATATATATATATATATATATATATATATATATATATATATATGTATATATAGGATTAGATTTGTTAAAAGAAAAAGAAAAAAAGAGAGAAAGAAATAAAAAAGCAAAAAAAAAAAGTATGGGCCCTCAGCTGAACTTAGCAGTAGCCGAGCCCAAACTATGCTTGGCCGAGAGCAAGCCCTCCCCCACCTTCGGTTCAAAATCGAACACACAGTATATATATACTGTGATAGGGAGCGAACCCGACTCCTCTAAAACCCTAAACACCTCGACTCCTCTAAAATTTTATGAACTTATTAATTGGGAACCATACAACCCAATTTAAAACCAAGCTTTATCAACCGCCCTCAAAATCTTACAGCAGCATCTAAATTTAAAAATTGTCACGACCCGATCCCAAATAATTGGGTGGAACCGGATCATGCCCAGCCTGCACCATTGTTGAGACGGCGGCAGTAAGCTGTTCCGTTAGCAGGTAACCACAACAACATCTATATTTGTCACAACACAATATTCGAGAATTTAAAACTTTATTAAACATTGAAATAAATACAACTGGAAGTAAATGAACTGAATTAAAATACTGAATTCAAATAACAGAATTTTTCAAAAACAACAACCAAACTGAAAATAGGAAAGTCTAGCTAAGCATTCGGCTCATCGGCCTCAGATCCTGCGTCCTCCAAAGGGGACTCTGGCAGCACCAGGTGGTACAGAACTGGGTCCTAATAGCTGTTGATTAACAGCTCAGCATCCTCAATAATCCCTAAAAATGTATCTCCAGTCAGGAGGGAGCAAAGTACAATTCGTGCTAATTTGACAATTAAAATAATAATAGAATCATGCACTTTTAAACAATTTGAAGTAAACAGTTTTCTAGCAGTTTAAACAGTGTGATTTGAATAGGCAATAAATATGATCGGCTTGGATTGTACAGTTGTATCCTATTGATACGATACGGCTTATCCCCGTGTGTATGAGGGGTAAGCTAATACAGTCCTAAGTTACTTTGGATGTGGTCATACTCTTTACACTACTCTCCCAGTCCCCAAAAAGTTACAGTTGTTACAGTCAGTGCTCTCAGAGAGAGTTCCGTGTTGCATCGTGGTTTAAACTTGCAATAAAATAATTACTAAATAATTGTAAACTAACACAAAATTTACTTGCCTCAAAATGGACTGGACTTGAAGGGATGAAGACTTCGAGATGGGATTTAGACTCGTCCTCGAAATCCTACATTCGAGAAGTTGACTCAGAATCCAGGATTACCAAGCTAACTATGCTAGTTGAAATCTCTAACTGTGTCCTAATCAATTTTTAATCTTTATTTATTAAACACGAACAAAACGCAATTATCGGTGCGTTGTAATTAATAACGAGGGAAAGATCAATTTAACTTGTATTTTGGAAAAAACACGTAGTTACCAATTTAATTGATTAAAACTTTGTATTTCTTGTAATTATACATATAAAACTATATTTCTTGTTTTAATGAGAAAAACATGATCGTTGTTTAAATATTTCAAACTTGTAAATTTTAATGTGAGAAAAACTTCATAAATTTTCTATTCAAAATAATATTTATTTTAGATTTACGCGTACGCTAAAAATCCGCAAAACCAGAAAGTAAATGAAAATCCTACGCTACAAAAATTACAGGCCACAGAGAAAATAGAAAAGCGGGGCTTATGCCCTTACAATTTATTTTACATAAATTGAAATAAGAGAAACATTTGTTAGTTCTAAAATTTCCTACAATTTAATTATGAATAAACTAATAATTAAAATAAACTAAATAATAGTGAGTCTCAGATATTGGTCCAATCGTCATATAGGCTAATGCCTCAACGTCCGGGCGAAGCCGGTTTCGTTTGCACTTAGCCGGGGCCCATTGACCAATACGGTCGTCGCCCAAAATCCAAAATAATAATCTTTTCCGAAAACCATTTTAAAATCATTTTAAAATTATAATTAAATTTTATAGAAAAATCCGGCAGCATTTCCTCTATTTTTGGTCAACCCAAAAACTGGAAAAGTGCGCCATAATTTCCTGCAAGTATCCCAAACCAGGAAAATCTAATATATATACATATAAATAATTACAAATCAATCCCAATATTAGTTCGGAATGACCCGAAACGAATTCGGAAATCCGAAATCAACCCAGAAGATATCACAGCAACAATTCGACAAAAATCCGAAAACCAAATATTCAAAGAACTCTTTTCCGAAAGTTTCGGAAAATCAAAACCAAACCAACATAGGCTTTTCCGAAATCTCTCGGAAAATCCTGGAAATATAACGTAACCCAAAATCGAATTCCCGAGGGAAATTTGTGGACCAATCTCATCATAGACACAGGAGGGACGAACTACTATGATTAACCAGAAATTACCCAAATCGATGGAATCCGAAGGGTTGCCTCGGACTCGGGACACGCCTCGCCGGGGTACGGCTGCGTAAACGTAACCGAAGCTTGGGATCGGACAACGGGTCGCGCACAGAAGCTCGCCGGGGACAGGGAAACTCTGAACAGCAGCTGGACAGCGCTGTTCGGAAACAGCGGAGCACGGGTGGCTCGCGGGAAGATTTGACGGAGGCTGGAGGCGGGCGCCGGCGCGGGGAACCGGCGACCGGGTTGCGCCGACGCACAGGAGGCCGACGAAGAAGGGTTTACGGCCAGAAAGCCGCTGGAGACCGAGGGGGTGGCGTCGGCCGGAGCGTTGGAGGCGGCGGCTCGGGGCTCTGGCCAAGGGAGGCCGGCCGAGGGGACGGGCTCCTAGGTTGAGCGGGCGGCCGAGGGGCGGTACGGGGCTCGGGGTCGGTTGTGGGGCGGTGTCGGGAAGACCGCACGAGAAGATCGCGGTCTGGACGGCGGGGCGCGGCCGGGATGGTCGTCGGCGGAGGTGGGCCGCCGGGAGACGCGCGCGGGTAGTACGGCTGGACGAGCCGACGGGGGTGCTCTGGAGAGGAGGTCGGGAAAAGTTGGGGAGTAGGGTTTGAGAAAGGGGAAAAAGGAAAGGCTGGTGTTGGTGGTGTGGTTTTGAAAATGAGAGGGGTGGGTTATTGAGGAGGAAAGAAATGGAAGTTGTGGAGGAGAGGAAAAATGGGAGTAGGAATAGGGTGTGGTGCTGTACGTGGGATGGGTGGGATGAGTTTGTTGTTAAATTTTTTTAAAAAAAGAATGGTTTTGGGTTTTGGGTTTGGGAAGAAATGGGTTTGGGTTCAAGAGGATTGGCTGGGTTTGGATCCAAATCAAAAACACAACCCAATAACAATAATTCCGAAATAACTAAAATAAAATTTGTAAATCTACTAAATATATTACTATTAATAATAACTTATTATTAACTAATATAATTTAAATGCCAAACAAATTTTTTGAAATTACTAATTTAATTAACGGGTTTAGGATCAGGGTTTTACAAAAATTCTTTTCAACTAACTTTTTTTTATCTTCAAGGATGTATAGCTATAATAAAATGAATCATAAATATTTTTCAAAGACCTTCAAAAATCAAAACTCAAAATCAATTCAATTTCCTTTCTCAATTATGTATAGATCCCACTATCCTTTTGTAGATCCAAATAATATTCTAATAATCCTTCGAAGTTAGTATTGTTGCTACTACCCAACTTGGAATTAACTAATCCTTAAGTTCATACTTTTAGAAAAAAATATGGTTTCTCTTATCCTCGTATCTTTATAACTCAAAGAAGATCTCAATGCACACTAGTTGTCAATGTAATCCTTCTAGCCATAGGGTTGACCTATGAGCATATACTAATGTAGTCATCTTCCTATCAAGTATGGAAATAAGGATTACGGTAGGAAGAGTTCAAGCAAGATGCAAATCAAGGAGGTCGAACGAGAGTTCGAAATTTGAAGTCAAGAAAGGATATCAAGGAGGTGGATGAGATTCTAGACTCCAATCCTATATTACAGGCCCGTTTTGTACAGTCATGTAACCAAAACGGCAAACTTGACCTGCATGGGCCACCACAAAAATATGTAACGCCCCAGTCCCAAAATACTTAGGGATGGGTACGTATCCATGCCAGCTGCATACATACGAAGTCTACTCTAATATATGAAGACTCGTATGTATACATAAGATGTATAATGTAGTAATCCAAGATAAACTAAATCTCATACACAATGAAAAGAATAATAGTATAAAATCAACTTGAATATTTATAGTACAATCGTTGGGCGGAGGCAAAGTCAACTACCAACTTTCAGAATGAGAGAAAGTATACAAGGAAATGACCCACGAAAATATCGAGACGAACCAAGAGCGATCATCTTCGAAGGAATGAAAGGACATGGCCTTAGCTAGAGCACCTGCAAGAAATTACGAAAGCACACCTGGAGCGATCACCAGGTCCTCAGAGGGATGTAACAAGACACATAATATCATGCCATAAACTGAATAGTAAGAGCTCAACAGAAAATATACATGAGTAAAGGTCCCTAACCATTCTATGTGATATGCACTTTAGAGGACAACGTTCTACGCAAGGGCTGTCACAAGCAAGTAATAAAGAGTGTCCAACAAGTAGCGCTCATCCGAGACACTATCGGCCAAAAGTGTGTAAAAGTAAATGTAGCCCCTACGCTAGTAGCTGTCCCCTCCCCCCAATGATACTATACGTGTGTCGTAACCATGACACACAAACACGTGTCGTTTCCACCATACTGTTTTATAATAGATATCTGTCAAGTCTTCTAACATGCATCTATTGACAGTTATTCCTACGCATGCGCACGGGGGATCAGCCCACACGCAAGTGACCTCTATATGATACTCACAACTCTCACACAACTCGTATATAATCGTGACAAGTCAATGAGATAAAATAAATTTGACGGTAGTCCCTTAACTCTAAGCCAATTGCATAAAATATAGCAATTTGCATCTACATATAATTTAGAAAGAAACAACTTGAAAATAAATAAAACATGCATGATATTGAGCAGAAAATTTAAACAGTAAAGGCAAGGTGTCTTGCCTGATGTTACGCCTGGTGTGGTGCCGAGTGTGGTGCAATAATCAAGATGTCATATTTTGTCCAATAGTCGAGGTTGGTGCAACATAGTCTGAGTTCGCGAGAAAATAGGCACGCATGATTAGCCCCGATCAAATGTGATAATCGAAGGAAATTTGGGGGTAAAGCTACTTATATTATTTTTGGAAAAATATTTATGCAAACTATACTTATTACTCGAAAATATTTTTAGGTAAATATTTGTATTCGAAAATTTCTTATAACTTACTTTATGATACGAAAACTATCTTTTTATTAGCCAAGCTATTTTAGTTACAAAATATTATACTATATCCCTATTTATCAAGATACCTTTAGATAAAGCTTTGGAAATCTAAGAAGTATCATTTCTGGCAAAAATCTAAAATTTGTAAAGTATACATTTATATATATTTATCACTTAGGCAAAACTTTATTTAAAAATAGATAAAGTAACACAATAAATATATTTAGGCTTTGAAAATGTAGTTTTGAAATTGCATATGGTAAGCCTCCAAAACTTGGAGTTAATAAATAGTTTAAATTTTTTTAATGAAATATAACTCACAAAAATTACTTGTAACACTAGTGAATAATACTATTGATATATTCATATTCAATAATAATAATAATAATAATAATAATAATAATAATAATAATAATAATAATAATAATAATAATAATAATAATAATAATAATAATGATAATGATAATAATAATAATACCTACAATAATAATAATACCCACAATAATAATAATCATAATAACAGTAATAATAATATTAATACTAATAATAATATTAATAATTAATATGATACATTACATAGAGCTGCTGAGCTCTTATTTCAGGGAAGTGGGAGAGAGAGGAAAAGAAAGGGGTTACCAGGGGTTCACCGGCTCCTTACTCGGCGGCGGCTGGAGCGCGCGGGCTAAGCTCGGCTGGGCGGAGCTAGGCGACGGCCGGAGCTCGGAAAGGCGTCGACTATTGGAATGGGCGAGAAGGCTGTGGCGGATAGCACGAGGAGGAGGCCAGGCAGCACGGCTGCAGGAGACTCTCGATGGCTACTCCAGATCCACGGGAGGCGGTCGATGGCGACTGTGGTCGTCGAGCGTGCTTGCGGCGGCTTCGGCTTTGGGTAAGGTTCCCCTCTTCTTCTTTACTTTAGGGTTTTGTGATTTGGAAATTTTGAGGTGATGGGTGTTCCGGTGGTTGTTGCGAACGACCAAGATGGGGTGGTGGTCCGGCGACGGGTCGGAGCCGGAGTGCAGGAGACGGCGACGATGTCGTGGATGATGATGGCGGTAGAGACGAGACAGTGGCAGCGTGGTTCTGTGTGGAGTTGAGGAGCAGGGGTTGGGTTGGACGGCTGAAGGAGGTGCTGGTGGTCGGCTGGAGTGGCCCGGAGTCCGGTGACGGAGGTGACGGTGAAGATGACAGGGACTGTTGGTTGCCGGGAGATTGGTTGGCCGCGATGAATGTTCCAGTGTCGTTTGATGGTGGTGAGGTTGCTGTTGGCTTCGCCCGATGGGGGGACGAAGGGGATGATGACGATGATGATTGGGCTGGCAGTCGGGAGAGAGTAGCCGTGGGCGGAGGTCCGGGATTGTCAGACCCAAGGAAATAATGTATTTGTACAAATAAAATATAGTGGATGGAGAATGACGACACCGACACGATGCACGAATTTGATAGAAAATTTATGGATGAGTACCTCTCCTTATATAGGAGGTGGAAATTCCCATTAGGATAAGGATTAGGATTGTTTAAATCCCCCTTTAGATAATTCATAATTAAATTCAAATTCATCTAAACTCGTTTAAAACCATTTTAGATTTAAAGCTATAAGTCAATAGAAATCTTTTCAAACATACTTTATCATATTCAATTAAATTTAAATCAAAACACCATAATAAAATACTTTTTTGAACAGTAAAATATTAACATTAAATAAATTTTAAAAATAGAATTATATATAAAATCTAAATTTATGTACCTCGTATGCAATGAATATTTGCATAAAATCTCATTTTTAAAATTACTATTTATATAACCTTCATGATGTAAAATAAAGAATTGAAAATTTTAATATAACGCCTTTTACAACTTTACGAAATCGAAAATATTTATTATTTATTATTTAAAAAAAAAACCAAGATTTTTAAAATAAAATGCCTTTACAAAAATATGTACCTCGCACATATTCGCACTTGACGAGACATACGAAAATGCGAACTCAAATGCGACGTCCCATACGACAAATGGACGTATAATATGACTATGCGACGTACAATACCAAGTAACAATTTTAAATACTCAATTTATATTAGAAAAAAATTTAAGTAGAAATTTAGGGGATTTACAAACATAAATGGTTCAAAACCTCCATATCTTTTTCCATGTTTTTATACAACAAAGCCAAATTGTTTGTCAATCTTCCATCCTTGCTTGGGTGTTGTGTCGAACCAACGATATTTAAAAGCACAATCTTCGTATCACAGAAATTCATCTCTACGATATCTCTTAGAACACCATAGTAGTCGAATTCGGGATCGGCATCGTAGACTGAGGCTCTCACACAAACTCCCGAATTTTTGGTATAATTAGCCTCCTCGTCGACAAATGAATGATTGATATGCTTATCAGTAGTTCTAAAGTTAAAGCCATTGATTGTATATCCGCTCCAACACTTCGCCTTCTTGCTCGGTCCAATAGCAATTGCTCTTAGCCCTTTGTTCTGCGACTGTGTACCAGGATAGAAGACCTAGTGTGGGTAGTATCAGAAAAGTCATTAGACAAAGTGTGGGTAGTAACTATCGAATTATTATGGCTAATGATTATAATCCTTACATAATTTCGGAACCACGACAGAAACTTCATATCGACCTCTCTAGCAAGATCATCACCATCAATATCAGGTCTTTCAATTCTAATCTCAGCTCTAAAAGTACTGTAATAATAGGAGAAACGTTAGCAAACTTCTAAATATCGAATTTAGAATGACTAAATGGTGTCGCTATGACTAAATGGTGTTGCTTACTTTTTAATATCTTCCATCTCTTGGATACGCTATGAGACATATATACTGTGCGGCTTCAAACTCATCGTCATCCAACCACCATAATTAGTCACACTTGTCGGCTTGCCCTCCACAATGAAGATTGTACGAATCCCTTCGTTCGATGCATTGATATCACCTTCATCATTCCTCGGCACTCTATCCGATTTGTTCGGACATGAGTATCGAATTAGATTGAGCAGAAGTTAGAAACCTCCTCAATGATGTACGCTTCACATATTGAAGCTTCTACATGAGCCTTATTGCCCACTTTCTTCTTCAGGTGACCTAGATATCTATAAGAAATATATTAAATATTAGAATTATTAAATAAAAAAATTACAAATTAGAAGATTATTTTATACCTCTCAAATGGGTACATCCATCGATAAATGGACGGGAGCACGACGCGTGCTTCGTATGCAAGATAATCGGCAAATGTTCCATACTATCAAAGAAGCCGGGAGGGAACACCCTTTCTAACTTGCACAACATAACTACAACTTTCTCCTCAGTTCTAGCATATGTTTGCACCATCAACTTACTTGAACACAATCTATAAAGAAGATAGATAACTCGGCCAGCGGAGTCCCACATGAGAAGGTAGCATCTCTCTAAAGCGATAGGAGTAATCGCTCCAAAAAAACATGACAATCATGACTCTTCATCCCTATCAACCTGCGCGTTGAGATCGACACATCTCGCCAGATTCGATACGTAACCGTGAGGAAATCTCAACTTTGAAAATCCATTTACATATTATCAGTTTATCATCTCTACTCAATGTAAATGGTGATGGAGGCTTCACCCAGTTATTGGACCTTTGCGACAGATGCAACTCTGGACGCTTGCAAAATTTTCTAAGTCCTTCCTTGCTTAATATTGTCTTTCATTTTTCCCTTAATAATCACAGTATTAATTTCACGTACATTCACTCATAAACAAACCTAGTATAATTAGTATCACGTTGATACTCAACTATCAAATTGATATTCAAGATATATCGTATTGATCAATCAATTACCCTAGTATCTAAAACTACTAACTATTATTTCGTGTCCGTGTCCTTCAAATTTCTAAAACTATTATAACCGATAAATTTCTATTTATCTACTATACCCACTACTATACCGAGAAATTTCAAACAAGAAATTGAAATTGAAACATAGAACATGTTGAGAAAACACAATAAAGCATAAATAAAAATAAATGCAAATTAGGGTTTAGGGTTTTGGACCTTGAAGAGGTTGGTCACGAGAAGATCTCGGAGAAGGGGGACGTCGGAGGGGGGCGCCGGAGGGGAGGATGTCGGAGGGGTGGTCACCGGATGGGGGGGGGGTCGCCGAACGGGGGGCACGACGAAGGAGAACAAGAAGGAGGGTATACGGGGTTTCGAAGGAGGAGAAGAGGGGGGGGGACGGCGGTAGGGGAGCACGCCGGAGGGAGGTGGTCGCCGGAGGTGGGGGGCTCGCGGAGGAGGAGAAGAGGGGGTGGTTAGGGGGTCGATCGAAGGAG